>JAIPRM010007124.1:4608-17594 GCA_025469315.1 Stegophylla sp. TES_Ste_2020 | reverse complement strand
TGAAAAAAAAAAAAAAAAAAAAAAAAAAAGAATTTCTCAAATTTATAAAACAAAAAAAAAAAAAAAAAAAAAAAAAAAAATAGGTAAAATAAATAATGTAAACGTAATATAAACTCTTTTTGTCGAGACCGATAGCCCCACCCGGCGCATTCACCGTTTGGCCGAAAACGAAAAAAAGGTTTATATTTTGTTGTACAAACGTGGTCACGCGAATTATTATTTCCGTCGGGCTTTTATCATATATTATATTACAAAATATACCTAACCCGTCCTTAAATGAACACTAATTTACGGACGAGGGATATACGAGGGAGGGACGTTCTCGTACATGTTATATACGACCCCGGAGCTATTAAAAGAACCGGGTGTAACGAGGGTAGTGGGGGAAGGGAGGGGAGGGAAAAAAAGAACCGAAAAAAAAAAAAAAGTACAAACGACATGTGGGCAAAGTCACACCGTAGTAGGGGATAGCAATGCGTATAGGTAACCGCTATGACCACTACTACCAGTATACCTGCGCACAGATGTTCCGCGCGCGCTCATTATAACGATAATAATAATAATAATAAACACACACAGTCGCGTTATAAATTTAATATTATTGTCCGAGCCGACCGATAGAAATCGAGATATACAGGGCGATTCGGGGACACACACACACACACACAATGGAAATTAATAATAAAAAAATAAAAAAGTTATACAACGTACACGCCGCCGCTATACCTGTATATATATATACACGTTTTCGTTTTTCTACTTCCGCGTTTGTTAAAAAATAAAAACGTGCACATATTGCACGTCATTTTATTTCTCGCTATGCGTTATTATTATTATTATTATTATTATATGGTTCCGAGTCACGGGTTTTAATGGAATGATCACGCCACCACCTCCGCACCACCATATTATATTGTTTCTTATAATAACATCATGGCCTGTTGTGAAAATATATTTTTGATTTTATTCACGGACGCACGTGATTTTTGGTCTTTTTTTTTTTTTTTACCTTTCGACACGTCATTTTGTTCGCGTAAAAATAAGGGCACGCGCCACTTCCCCCCCACCCTCCAAACTAAAAATTAAACTACGATTTTGTCGCTGACTCGACTTGTTTTCATCAACTTTCTGATGGAAATACGTAATTATTATCAAAGAGTTGACCAACCTCAACAACCTGGCGATTTCCGCAAATACTTTATACACACCTCGATTGCTGTGCACCGATAATTAAAAAACAAATTAAATTAATTAAAAATGCGTTTTTTGATTTGGGATTTTTAGATTCTGAACGAAGTGAAGAAGCTACTGTTTTTACAATGACGTTTATTTTATTTTTTTCTGTGTACAAATTTTATATAGTATAGAAATACTTGTCTAAAAGTTTCGATCAATAACTTTTTGAAACCCGATTCGCCTCTAGATTGTACTTTACAGAGGTCATTTTTTTTAATTTCTCAATTCTTCAATGTTTTTTTTTTTTTGGAAAAAACTACCTAAAATTCGACAAAAACAACTCGAAAACCATCATTTTTTGATCAGAATTTTATGAAAATTTAAACATAGATAGAAAATCCTATAAAAATGATTTTGGCGCAAGAAAATTTTGAAAATGTGAAAAAAAATTTTGGACATTTTTTTTCTTATATTATTAACTTCCTTCGTTCAGAATCGTTTTACTGAAGAAATGATTTATCGTTTCTTTAAAATTTAATACGCCCGTCAAGAGAATACCACCCGTCGTGCGAAGTACACCCATCGTGCAAAGTATGTCCGGCGTTTTTTACTATGCAATTTTAAATTTTGTCAAAATTGTTTTATATAAATATTCAATACATTATTTTCAGTTTAGTTATGTTCAAAATGTTTATAAAGCTGGGTCAATAATTTTTAAGTTTGTTCAAAAGAAATAGTTAAAATGACTTATGAGTATGACGAAAATCGGTAATCACTTTGTATTGATATATTATTATCATAACAACAGCGTTATATTTTTCCGTTTAAAAATTATTATATTCTACAATATTACTTTTCACAAACAAAACTGTGAAAATCGGTATTTATTTATTATTTAATAATATATCGATACAAAATGCAAGTTAACAATTAAAAAAAAAAAAAAACAAAAAGAATTATACATAGAATATACGAAAAGAAAAATTTAAATTCCGCTCCGTTGCGATTATAACCTTAAAAACCTGAAACAACGCGTTCCATGGCAACGGTTTCTTCCAAGGCGATTGACAACGAGAATGAGCAAGTAGCGTCTCCGCACGAGCGTAGACGCTTTTTATTTTCACTCCAATTTGTTATTGTTAAATAAAAAAGGATAGCATCAATAGAAATAAAAAAAAACAATATATCTATATGACGCCATCAATAACAACAGTGGGATTTTAATTCGGAATACCAATAAGTGTGAAAACAACGCGAACGACAATAATATATTGAACTCAGCTGGCGTCGTCGTCGCAACTGCACGAATCGAATTTACTCACGAAAAATACGCCAATGATTTGGCGGCGTTTGCACCATCGGTGAACGGTCAAAAGTCGTGATGAAAATTTTCAAAAAGAAATTTTTTGAAAATTTCCGATCGAAATTCGGAAGGAAATCGCATCGTTTTGTCGCTAGCGTACGGTTGTGTTAGCACGTACCGGCAACCGATTATTTTCCAATTCTGTGAGAATTTAATAATAACAATAATAATAATAATAATAATAATATGTAGCTCAGCCTGCAGCTGCAGTGGTGGCGGTCGCGATTCGGAGACGCTATCCGTGAGGGTGGGCGGCCGTCGGCTTGTGCGGTGATTGGCTTCTCTTTTTCTCTTTCTTTTTTTTTTTCCATTCGGAAACCATCATATATATACAACTATAGGTACCTACTACTACTACTGCCGCCGCCACCGCCGCCGCCGCCTGCCTGCATTCCTTTCTTCTTTAGTTACCTATACGTACACACATAGTACATATATTCATTTATAACATATTACGATAATGTTTATACCTGTACACCTCGTATCACGTTAACGTTCCGAGTGCAATATATACATATGCATGTGTGTATATATTACATATGTATGATAAATGTATACATGCATGTTGTTATATCAGAGTATAAATATTTTTTTATGACGATAAACCGCGATTATAGTTTGTTATGCATGTAAATTGTTTATTAATCGTTCAGTATGTTTATTTGTTGATTAGTTTCTAATCGAACGGGCTTCCACCGAATCGACTCTGTGATCTTTATTATAGCAGGTGAGTGCGAATAGCGTTGTTGTTGTCGGCTGATAAAAAAAAAAATTGTCGGCCGCAAACGCCGCGCGACATTTACAAGTTTACGGCCAATGTGAAAACTTTTTTTTCTTCTCCGTTCGTATTCACCTTACCACCCCCCCATGTCTTTGGATCCTTCCGAGCGGGGCGATGTATTGCGTATAATACCGCTGCTGCTGCTGCTGCTGCTGTTGTTGTTGTTTTTATTATTATTATTCGTGCGATTACCTTTTACGTCTTTCCCCATTAGGATATCGAATCATGTTTGTGAGCTAGACGGCACGCACACATCGACATGCAGCAAACGCAGCAACATTTTTCGGCCACCGAATACGAATTGCAACAGCAACAGCCACAGTACCTGGGTAAACACGATGCTGCTGTCAAATACATGCAACAGCTAGGGCTTCACAAACAGAATATTAAAGTCGATTCTGAGGTAAGTACTTGGTTTTTTTGAATAGCGGTCATTTGTTAGGGCTTTCTATTCTAATTTCTATTCTGGGAATATTTATAAATTTTAGATAAGACCATGCTTAGTTGCTGACAATGTTATAAGTGACCAAAATAGCAGTTGTGGTAGTCCACCCTTATCCATTGTTGTCAATGGTGATGAACAACATGGATCAAGTACTCCAGTGCCCACATCTACATCAGTGTCACGATCCAAACCTCAAGCTTGTCGAATATGTGGACGCGTTCTAGCATCTACTTCATCATATTACGTCCATCTCAAATCACATTCAAATAACAAACCGTATCGTTGTACTCAGTGTGAAGCTTGTTTTTGCCGTAAACCGTACTTAGAAGTAAGTATATTTTAAGAAATTTAATATTTTATTTATTTTGTATAAAATTAGGTAGGTACCTACAAAAAGTTATTACAAAATTAGTTTATTTATTTGATGTATAAAATGTATTTTAACAAAATAATAATCACATACTCATATAATATATATAGATACATAGGTACAGAGTGATTTTTTTAAGTGTGCCCACCCTCTTTTTTGGAAGTAAAAATTCAAAAATTTGGATTTTTTTTGGAATATTCAAGTCAACAAAAAAACCATGTTTTCCTTAGCGCATTTTTGTCTGTTACCTTAAGGATTTCTCGTGGAGATACAAACTTTTTCAAATTGTAACCCTTATTTTAATTGCAGAATTTTATTCGAGTTATTTTTCTGTGAATTTTGATATATTGAAATCAAAATTTGAAGAAATAGTTTTTGAATTAGGTATTCAAATTTATTTAAGTATGTAGGAAAATAATCTCTAGGACACATGTTTTATAATTACTAAGGTATTAAGTATTTATTATAAATCTATGATTTTACCTACTAACTCCTAATTAATTCACAGTGTTGTAAAATATAAACTATTTGTTTGAATTTTGATTTCAATACTTAAAAATTTACAGGAAAATTACCTGAATCAAATATCATATTTTAATTAAAGGGGTGCGATTTTAAAAATAAGTTCTTATCTTTACAAGACATCCTTAAGGTGATATGAAAAAAAAAACTTTTAGTGTGTTGAACATTTTCCAAAAAAAAAAAATTCCAAATTTTCCATATTTACGACCAAAAAAAAAGGGTTGAGCATGCTTTGTATCATCCTATAAATATTTAAATATATACACTTATATATTTTGAACTGTTTATTAAGATTGAAAAATGCATTCAATATTTGAAAATTTATTTTTATGTCATTTTAGCATTTTTAAATCTGGTACCTAATGATATATGTTGTAGTAGTTAATTATCATCTGTTACATTTTGTTTATATTACACATAATTAATCCTAAATGTATCAAGTTTTTAATGATCAATAATTATAGTATTAATAACCTTTTTTTTTCTAGGTTCATATGAGAACTCATACAGGTGAACGGCCCTATCAATGTAATTTGTGCCTAAAGAAGTTCTCTCAAAAGAGTAGTCTTAATATTCATAAGAGAGTACACACTGGCGAGCGTCCTTATTCATGTGACATTTGCAAGAAGACTTTTGCAGTTAAAAGCTATGTCATTTCTCATAAGTATGTTCTACCTATTATTATTTGAAAATTACTATTGATATTTATGTAAATATATTATTTTTATAATTAACTAGATGGAGTCACATGACTGAAAAACCTTTTGTATGTGAACAATGTCAACTATCATTCAACTCTAAGATCCAATTTGTAACACACCTTAGATCTCATGACTTGGGTCCTGCACATTGTTGTCAATTTTGTGGTAAAGCATTTGTGAAAGGATGCTTCTTAGTCAGACACATCAATAAAGTCCACCGATTCAATGTGACTGCAGCAGCAGCATCCACTGATCATGAACCAGTACACAGTTCCTATATGCAATCTGACTCCAACTATTCTAGCATAAGGTATTAATCTTATCAAAATGTTTAAACAAATAAGAAAAAAAAATTATTTCCTTTTCTTCTTTTCCTTTAATAATTATTATGTTTTAAATTGATTCTTACAATGAATCCTTATCCATTTAAATAAAAGGGAACTTGTAAAACATATTTTTAATTTTTCATAATAAAGTTTTAAGAAATAAATGATAAAGAATTATTCAATAAATATAAAATTATACTAATCAGTGAAAATAATATTTCTGTATCTTACATATCTAATATTTTTAATTAAAAATATTTAATTTTCAGTTAATTATGAGAATAGAAAATTATATAATAAATGCATTTATTTATGTTATATGCAATAGTGTAAAAAATTTAAATGTAAAAAAGTTGAAACCTAATTATGATTAAGATTATTTATAGTAACAATTTAAAAAATAATTTGAATTCATGGGTGTTCTAGTACGTTTTGACAAAATGCACAATAACTTTTGTTCTCATATTTATTTTTAACTTTAAATAAATATAATATATATATTATTAGGTAAGTAAATCAATAATATTAATTTTTTTTAGGACCCAAATTTTGAAATTTTATGCTACAGTTTTAGAAAAAATACAAAATAACCATTTTTTAGACAATATTTTTAGGAAAATATTTTTGGTTAAATGTCTTTTTAGGTTTGGTCATTTATTTATTAGGACTTTCTAAACTTCTTAAAATATGAATTTAATTTTGTAAAATGCATAATGAATCAACATCAATCATAAATGATTGCATGTGATATTGTGTGATAAATAATTCAAATTTTCAAAGAGTTTAAAAATCATTATAAATTAATAATTAAAGTTTAATGAGATATTTTAACGTTAAAATGAGCCATTTTAACGTTAAATTTTTTCTAAAACACAGGTTTACAAAATGGTGATTTTAAATATTTTTCTAAAACTTAAGTATAAAATTTCAAATTTGGATCCTAAAAAAAAGCTGGTCAAATTTCGCTCTTCGAAACAGCTACTCTTGTTGGGTGTGTTGAATTTTAAAGAAACTATAAATCAATTTTTCAAGAATATGATTCTGTGCGATTTATGTCAATAATATAAAGAACACTAATAGTCATTATTTCCTACACACCCACCCGAGGTGCGAAGTATGTGTGGCTTTCTTGTTTCTACTTTACTTTAATTTTTTTTATCCAACAAAGAAAGAAAAAGAGAAAAAAGATAATTTTACTAAAAACATAAAAATGTTGATCAGGAAAAAGTGTTAGAAAAAATATACAAAATTTTTGTTCTTCATTTTTAAAATTTTCTTGTGTAAAAATATTTCTCATATTATTGTCTGTTTATCTTAAAATTTCCATAAAGTTATTAAAACAAATTAGTTCCGCGGATTTTTCACCAAATTTCGAGTAGTTTTTCTCAAATTTTGAGAAATTAAGAAATTTGAAAAATGACTTTTATCTGGTAAATCATTTATTGTTATTTCTTTTCTCAAAATTATTTTAGATAGTGTTTCAGAAAACCCAATTATACCCTGTTATTTCTAGTTACGATAGTGTATGGTCCGGTTTAGTTAAAATTGTACAGTCAATTCCATATGGATAAATTTTATTAAAGAACGATTATGTATTTCTCATTTAAGATAGCTATCAATAAGTTTTACATTTTATTTAAGTCGAGAGTCTTTTTCAAAGTAATTGATTTTTACACTTACATAAAATATGATCAAATGATTAATATATTAGTATACAACAAACACTTTAAAAAAAATATACTAATAATAATAAAAACTGGAAATATGCAGCTGTATGCAAAATTAAATATTGAATTTGGATTTATATAGCAATTGTTCAAATTTGTATCTGATCTAACTAATTTTTGATTGATTTAGTATAAATATGCAAATGAAGGAAATTTTAGGCCCTAATTATAAAAATATATCATTTAAAAATTTCAGTAGTATGTCCAGATTTTTTATTATGTTGATTCCTTAGATTATTTAGTGCATGTATATTAGTGATATAACTGACTAACTCAAGATTTGAGAGTATAGATAATATCTGAATATGTTTATTCATACTTAATAACTGGGACTAAAACCTTTATAATTTATAATCAAATTCTTATTAATGAGAAAATTTATTTGAATAAATAAATATTGTACTTATATAACGGCAGAATTAATCATATTTTTTTTAAAGATAAATTAAATTTTATTTAACTTATAAGATGATAAATATTTTGTTTGTTTGTTTACTTTTTAGTGTTAATTTTTTCACAATTAAATGTTTAAAAACGATCAAAATAACAAGTAACCCTTCCATGTCCTTTCTTTTAACATATAAACCTTATATGATAGTTCAAAACGTTTTCAGATTCGATCCTCGTGAAATAAGCATATTGCCGACTACCAAGAATGGGCCTCGCTTTTTAGGGCCTCCACCACATAATGCAGATGGCCCACCGCCATTAACCCACCTGACACCCATGATGTTGGGTCCACCACAAAATACACGAGCCTAAATAAACCTATTTTATTTATAAGTAGGTATCTAAAGAATTAGTAAGTATTTATAGTCTTAATTTAATAGGTTATTAATATTAGGTTTAGTATTGTACATTTTCATCAAACAAGTTTATATTATTGACATCATCCTTATTTAATGGTTTTGATACACTTCATTTATTTCAAATAATGTCTAAATTTAAATTGTTCAAGTTATAAATGGTATACTTTATTATTCATGTACAATTAAACAAAATATTGTTTACTTATTTTGAAAAAAAAAAAATTAAATCTAATTATTCATCCAAACATACATTTTGAATACATTATCAAGTCAATAAAAAATATATATTTAAAAATTAATATTATACTTGATTCCAAAGTGATGATGTCATCCTTATAAAATGTTTGTGGTTAGTCTTAAAGTAATTTAGGTATTAATATAAGAAAAAGTATGAATACTGTCAATTTATATATATTTTTTTTATTATCATTGTAATTATTTATTTATATATATTTTTTTTTTATCTAAAATTATTTAGTGATGAAATCTTACTTTAATTTACCCTGTTTGTTATTAAAACCAAATGTATTCCTAACTATTCTTGCCGTTGCCACATAAAAGGCTTTTCATGTACAAAATTATGCCATAACTATACATACTAGAAAACACCATTTAAAGATATTAAATACCACTTTTATTTATACTCGATTGTAATAAATTATAAGATTATATAATTAATAGTTTTTTTTTTTATATATAAATATTTTTGTAATTATTTAATTTAATTTAGTTTTTTTTTTTTTTTTTTTTGGATTAGATTCAATACTAGAAAATGTACTTGTCGCACAGGATTAGTGTTGTAGGTCGATAACTAGAATTACTATGAACAAACAACACAGATAAGGTATATTTTTATACATAATTGAATACTAAATTATCTTAGTAATTTCACATTTACTATTAAAGTATTTTTAAGAACACATGTAAGAAATTAAGAAATTATCCCCCCCCAAAAAATTATATTTATAATGTTGTATTAAGTATGTAAATGTCAACTAGTTTCCTGATATATTAATACATTAAAAAAAAAAAAAAATGTGTATTTAATGATATGATAATTATTTTTCAATGTTTGTAGGATTCAAATTGAAAATTATTGGCAATAATACGTCAAGAATTTAGGAATCATTTATTTATTAATATTGAGTAGTACTTAGAAGAAAAAAATGTGAATGCGCTTGAAAAAGCATGCACAAAACAGTTATTACTGTTTCGTAAAGTGCTTTGTAAATTTGATGCAATATTTAATATTATTTTTACTGTTTAAATGTATATTAATTGAAAATAGGTTTTGTGTGTGTTTTGATAAAATATGTATAGATTATTAAATATATGTATATATATATATATATATATATACATCATAGAAATCTATTTATAGATTATCTATTTAATATATATAGATATAGAGTTACAGACTAGAACTTGGTGGTTTTACTTGTTCATAAATGGTTATGTTTATGGTTCAACCAACAATAATTAAGTAAGACAATTGCTGATAAATGTCTATTAACAGCAAATTATTTGAAATTAACCCCATATATGTTTAAGATTTTTTTTTTTCTAATTTCTTTGCATGATATTAGGGTGACTATGTTTTAATTTTTTAATCAGAAATCACTGATTACTTATATTATGTCATTAAGTTAATATTAAATTATAATTAACTGTGTCTGGTGTATGTGTCTAATGTAAAAATCAATAAGCTATAATTTATAAATATATTATTTTCGTTGTTTTCGTATAATTTTTAATTAGTTCGGTTTTCTGAATTCTTGATGTTATGATCATTAAGAATATAAATTTGTTCTGTATTAACTTCTATATTTTTCATATAAGAGGTTTAAGTAGCACCAGTTTTTAGTTCCTCGGAGTTTATTTACATTTAATTTTAAAGAACCCTTATAAAACAGATTTTGACTAAATCGAGTTTTAAATTTTGTATACTAAAATGTTTATGGGAATAAATCTAGTATATTATATTTGGTTTATTGGTGGATTTTTTTTTTTCATCACCATGACCAAGAAGTAGAAAATAAGAAAATATTATGCCTACATTATGAACAAATTTTTAAATTATGTTTTAATAACTTGTATTATACAATTTAGTTTAAGAATTGAAAACTAATATTTCTTACTTTTGTAAAAATTATCTTTTTTTTTTTTTATTATTATTATTACTTTATATATTACATTATGTGACTATGTGACTCATATACATTGAATTATTATTATTAGATTGTTCCATAACAAACATTGTTACCCGACATTTACTGTTATTTTTAAAACAGAATTTTAGCTTATCACATTAGTGTATGAGCAGTAAATTTTGACTGATACTCAAAGTCAATAATATTTACACTCGGAACATTGTACAACAGAAAACAAATTATATTATCTTATTAAAAACAATATGAACTGGAAAAAACATATTTTTTGTATTTATTGTTTATGCTGTGATCATTTTAAGTCGAGTTTGTCATTTATTACATATTGCGTAATCATTTGGTCGCATCCTCAAAACAACTGGAACGCTAGTGCACGGTAGTATAGCGATTTCAGTGACTACAGCGGTAATTAAATCTGAAGTAGTAACATCGTATCTAAGTCCTAAGGGGGTTAAATAACGATTGTTCATCCATTGTTCTTTGGGCATAATTTCACTTTCATTGCCTAAAATATGAGTATAAAATTATTAAAAACCAATCAAATTTAATGTGCTAATAATAATATTTTGAATCTCATTTTTGAAAAACATACCGAGTTCATTGAAAACAATTGAATCGGTTTGTACGCGTTCGGTGAATTTGTAAGTTTCACAGCACACCAATACAGGTACATTGAAATGTTTGGCTACCAGTGCAATTTGAGAACTGCCCGCTCGACCCATCACATAGCCATTGGTCAGTAACGCGTGCGCCCCAAGCAGTACCTTTGTTGCTTTGGTCATGATAAAGCTAGTCGCCGAGAGAAGTACATAAGTGCATTGAATGTTATTGCGTACGAGACGATGAAGAAGTTGGCGGCCTTCGTGCCATGGAGCCGAGTCGACCACTATCACCCGGAATTGCTTATTGTTTGAATGAGCTTCTGTTAGTATTCGCTCAATCAGAGAAGAACTAAAAAATTATAATCATTTTTAGAATAGGTTTACTTAATACAATTTTTCCTTGATATTATGATTGTAGTACAGTTTTCCCAATCAATTTTTGCCAATCTAATTTCTCCAATTTCAATATTTACCATTAAAAAACATTCTTCCAATATATATTTTTACAAATTAAATTATTTCCCCCCCCCCAAAAAAAAAAATTGATCATAATTTAAAATTTTATATTATTCATTAAATTATTTATATGACGAGTTATTGACAGTAAATTATATTACTCCATACCTTACAGTCATTGGTCATAATTTAAAATTTTAATTACTTTATTTAACAATAAATAATTTCTTATATTTGATAGGATATATTGATAGATTTGGTATTGTTAAAAATAATAAATAGGAAAAATGGTATTGAAAAAAAGAACTTTAAGGAAAAATGGTATTGAGAAAGACTTTTGGGAACAAAAAATGTGAAAAACAAATTGGGAATACTGTCTCCCTACCTGAAATTATATAATATATGATACAATTAATTTTATATTTTCAAATTATTTCCTTTTTTTTTTGATTATTTTTAAGCTTCTACAGAAGTAAAACACATTTTCAATTCATATACATCTCTTAATGTAAACTAATTATTATTCAAATTAAAATAAAATTTTTTTTATAAAAACGTCTGTTAAGTAATGTATATACTTACTATCCATAAGTTAATATAACATCTCCATTTGTAATTTTATTTTGAGCTGCAATACAAATAGCCTTGCCAGCCATATGTATTTGGACATAAATGTAATTATTTATAATGCTTTCTAATTTTTCTTTAGCCTATAGAGAAAAAGAAAATAGTTAAAATTATAATATAAAATGTTTTTGAATGAACATACATCAGCGTCTCCAATGTCATTCGGCAGTCTCTTTACATGCCACATTATATGCTTATGTGCGTTATGCATGGACACTGAAAATGGCCGACAAGCCATTAAATAATCAATGGCTGGTCCGAGGTGTTCTTCGAAGGACCGTGCAAATTGTTTGTGTTCAGGCGTTATAAAATCTGAAATTGCCTAGAAAATATATATTAAACATAGTATTTTTGTAAGGTGAAACTAGACATTTACATACTTTTTGAAGAGCGTGCAAAAAAGCAAGACATCTAGCATTTGAACCTACTACAACACAAGTTCTCAATTGAATTCCAAGTTTTATAAAAGCTGGATTCACTTGATCAGAATTTATTCTAAATGAATAAAATATATACGTACACATTAAAGAAAAATATTATTAAAAGCTGTTGTATCGGCATTTCTTATCTCCGTCCATCTAATTTACAAAATTAAACTATGCAGAAGATCAATTATATCATTTATGATTCATTTTAAAGCTTCATGAACACATAATCAAAATTAAAGAGGGGAGTATTTCCAAAGAAACGTTATAAAATTTATGTAAGATATTGTTGGTTACGGTCATTTAAAAAAAATCTAAAACTCAAAATCTCTGTTAGATGATATTATACAAAAATGTTATGACTAGGGGCCGGAATTATATTCTTTTAAAATAGTCAAAATAAGATGCTAATATTCTCTTAAAAAGTTGAAAATATTCTTCTAATATTCTTTAAAAATCATAATAAAATATGCAAAAAATATGCTTTT
>JAIPRM010007123.1:0-17597 GCA_025469315.1 Stegophylla sp. TES_Ste_2020 | reverse complement strand
ATACTAAATTAACAAATGTGTGATAAAAAGTATAAACAATTTTCAAGTTGATCATTATATGAAGTATACATTGCATAGGAAACGTAATTATATTTTAATTATAAAATAAAAATGATAAAATCAATGTAACCATAGAAAAACTTTTTAAAACATAAAAAAGAAGAAAAATATTTTTACTTCACAACTGATATAGCTGATCTACTCTACAATATTATCAAATACAATTTAACTTAAAATTTAAAATATAAATATTCATTTTTATGAATTATTTGAATGAAGGATAATCATTTGGTTTAAACATTTTAGTGAAACCATAATGTTTTGCCACATTTACAGGTAATGGTACCAAAAAATAATCAGGTAAACTATTATGATCTTTTAAATATTGATTCATGAGCTCATCAGATACAGGATGTAAGCTGCCATTAGGTAAGTCAACAAAAAAATTAACTTCACCATTAATCTTAGATTTTGAAATAATTTTACATTGTACATTAACAAGTGAAGGATTTTTTGATAAATTAGTAGAGGAGGACCAAATTGATGATTTTTTAGTGACATTAAAATGTGAACTTATAACAGGTTGTGATCTACTTATCATTGTAACCTCAACATCTTTTGATACATGAATATTTGTTGGCAAGAAAGTAATGTTTGATGATAGTTTTGGTAGGTTAGTAGATTTTACTTGACAGTTAGTATACTTGGTAGCTGCTAGTTGATTATTTTCAGAATTAAGATTAAATGGCTGATTTAAATTTTTGTTTACAGTATGACATCTTTTACTTTTTACAGGATAAACCTGGTGTTCTGGAGAAGCCAAAATAACCTGAATATCATCATCATCATCATCACCAATAACAATTTGTTCATCATTTTCAATCGAAATCACCTCATCATTTTTATTGAAATTAAACTTTGCTGATTTATTTTTTGAAGAATCATCTTGCTTATTCGTTTCTATAATTTCTTCTAGTAAACTATCAGAAGTTATTAATATTGGATTATTACATTTGATAATTTCACATCTATCTAACTTATCATCATTTGATATCACTATATCTGTATTTTTTGTTTTCTTTATTTGTTGTTGATCATCTATACAATTATCAACAAATATTCGTTTTTTACATTCATGTAATGTTTTCATTGTTTCCTTTTCAATTCCAATTGTCATGACTTCTTCATCACTTGAAACATCAGTTGCAGGTATAAAATTGTTAACAATGTTTTGCTTTATACATTCATGAAATGTTTCACTTGTATTATTTTCAGTACCCACTATCATCACTTTTTCATCACTGGATACATTAATTTCATCTATACAATTATCAATAATTTTTCGCTTTTTAGATCCATGTAATGTTTTGCTTGTTTCCTTTTCAATTTCCATTGTCGTAACTTCTTTATCACTTGAAAAATCAATTTTACCAATACATCTGTTAATAATTTCTTGCTCATCACATTCATGTAATGCTTCACTTGTTTCCTGTTTAATATACATTGTCATATCTTCTTCATTACTGAATACATTAATTTCATCTGCACAGTTGTCAACAAATTGTTGCTCTTTACATTCATATGTTTTGCTTGTTTCCTTTTCAATGTCTATTGTCATAACTTCTTCATTAATAGTTACATTAATTTCATTGCTAATATCATCCACATTCATTGAATGATCTAATTCATTACTAAAATTATTCAATGTATTTAGTCTGTCTTTAGATCTACATTTATTTTCTTCTTTGATCTCATCAATCAATATTTTTCCTTTTTTAATTTCATTTCCAAGTACTTTATCTAAACCACAAGATTTTTCTTCTGTGTCCAAAATATTTACCATTTTTTTATGGCATTGTTCAGAAGTTTTGATTCCATTTCTTAAACGATGTTCTAATTCAGCTATTTTAGAGGCTCGAACAGAAGATTTGGCTTTACTTTTAGGCTGATTCATAGCAACCCATTCATCATCAGAATCGGTAAAATCAACTATACAATCTTCATCAGTTTCAGATAAATTTTCTTTAGATTCCAAAACAACATTTTCCAAAGTTACTTCTTCATTTACAACTAAAAAAAAAAAAAAAATTGGATTCAATAAATTGAATAAGCAAAATATTAAGATTGTTTTTAATACTAATAATTTAAGTAATACCAAAAATATATTTCTAATTTAAACATAATCATGCTAAGGTAACTAAAAATGTTTTAAATTTTTTTTAATTTATATTATTTGGTTCTAAGTAGCAATACCTATATCAGCAACTTATTTAAAATTAATGATAATGTAAATTTGAACGGTTGCAAATAATATATTATTTTATATTTTCAATGAAACATAATACCTAGAGCATAGTAATTAATAGTTTGAAATTGATTGCTAATTACTTAGTTTTGAGTTTCATAAAATTGTATAAAATACAATGTTTTTATTATAAGTATGTAGGAACTGTGTATAAATTATTATTAAGTAAACATACATAGAACGTAAAAAAATGTCTATGAAACTAATTTCTTAAGCTCATTAATATTGACACTTAAAAGTGATAATAGACAAAGCTACTTTTATTATAAATTTAAAGAATTTATAATTATAAAAGATTTTTTTTTTTTTTTTAAGCTGGACGTATTTTGCATCAATATTACTTTTTGCTTCTCATATAAGATATTTGTGAGGTATAAAACTATGGGCACCCACAAGAATTTTATCAGAGAAAGGCATGATAATTTAAAAACCAAAAAGTACAATACTAAAAAATATATCAGATTTTTATGTTATTTATCATTGGAACTGTGAATTTGTAGGAAATTTCATTTTTTTTAGCTGATTATAAAACATAGCTTTTCGATTTTAAAACTTCTATTTCAAACTTTTTAATG
Source organism: Stegophylla sp. TES_Ste_2020 (assembly GCA_025469315.1). Taxonomy (NCBI): domain Eukaryota; kingdom Metazoa; phylum Arthropoda; class Insecta; order Hemiptera; family Aphididae; genus Stegophylla; species Stegophylla sp. TES_Ste_2020. Next base: position 14,717 of record JAIPRM010007123.1, on the reverse strand, counting down.
ATTTTAAATTGTTATGAAATTATTTTGCTTTATAATTTCATTTTTTTTTATCAAATTCAGTCAATACACAAATATATTTTTCATACGCTTCATATTTCAATATCATAAATAATATTCTAGGTTTAAAATATTTTATCCAGGATATATCTATAAGTGTATTCAATTGTTTAATTTGTTTTAATAAAGTAGACTAACCTAACCAAACTACAGAATCAGAGTCAAATCAATTCAAATTCAATTGAAACGTTTATAGTAATTACTTTTCACGCATACTTAAATGAATAGAATAGTTTTTATCAATATAAATTTAATATAAACATAAACATAATAATACATATTTTTATTACTAATAAGAGAGCAATTTCTAAATGAGAGGATCTTGAGAGAAAATGAGAGAAAAATGTACTGTTGTAAAATATTGCAGGGCCAGTTAAATGTTGTCATGGGCTACTATAGGTCATTGGGGAAGAGAGGAGAGGGGGCTATTAAGATACCACTGTAAGAAGCTGGAGTAGCTATTGAATGGTCATACGTTTACAAAGAGCTGACAGTGAGGAGTTTTTCAATGGAAATTACAATCAGTTATAATATCAACAAACATGGAGATGACAATAAAAATTTGTTACCAGGCTGATACCACAAATAAATATATCATAATTTATGCTGTTTTCTAAAAGTAAATTACGGATTTTCTTCTACACCACAAAAATATTTTTACTGATAAACATTAAATTTGGCAATAACCAATGTTAATAATCAAGATTGAGTGATTCTATATCATATTAAGAGATATTATGTACAGTTTTCTTTTTACTGTATTATTACCTACCAAAATATTATTATTATGTAAAGTACAGGACCTACCTATGAATTTTTTAAGTTTACTATAAGTATAAGTAAGTACCTATAGTTACTAATCATAAATGCCTTAAATATAAATAAATGAATCGTATCGTGAAAAAGCAAAAAAAAGAGACAACTCTAAAAAACAAGGGAGCACAAAAATGTTATTAATTGAACTTTACGTTTGAACCTAAATTATAAATAAATTCAACAGAAGCTTCTTATATAATAGTGAGTGAAAAGGCATACACACACACACAAACACACACATACATGTACATTTGGAAAAGAGTAATAGCGATGATAAAAAAAAAAAAAAAACTGCAGATAAAGCTTTATTTGATATTCTTACTAATAATTTATAAAAAAAATAATATTGATATAAGAAATGTACAAGCAGTTCCACTGATGAGGCCTCAAAAATGATAATGTTATGAATGAAAATATAATGGCAAAACATTTTATTGCATCAGAACATTTGTAATTTAAGTTTCATAAAATAAATTTTATCTGAACCAATTATTTTTTATATACATTAAAGTTTTTTAAGTAATGTTTAAAAGAAAAGCGTACTTCGCACCTCAAGATTTTTTTTTTGCTTCATGAGTGGGATACTTTTGAGGGTGAATTAAATTTTTAAAAAACGATAAATTATATCTTCCATAAGACAAATATGCTATATATTTTATAATAATATTAAAAGAAAATTTATTTTTTACTAGGCCAGTTATATATTTTTTCATTAACCAAGGAAAAGTAAAAAATATTTTTTGATTAAAAAAAAAATTGTGTAAGAAAAAAAAATTTACATAATTTTTTTGCACCAAAATATTTCTCATCTTATTGTCTATCTTATTTAAATTTTCAATAAAGTTTTATTAAAAAAAAAATAGTTTCAAAGTCTTTTTTTGTCAAATTTCGTTAAGTTTTTCCCAAATTTTTAGAAAACTAATGAAAATTTAAAAAATAATCTCTCAAAAGTACCATCTAGAGCAAATTGTGATTCAGAAAGTTTCTGGTCGAAACTTTTTGACAAGTATTTCTGTATAAAAACGTGTACACATAAAAAAAAAATAAACATCATTTAAAAATAATAACTTCTTTACTCTACTCAGAATCTAAAATTAAAATCAAATTTGTGAAATTTAAGATTTTGGTATACATTATAATTTTTGGTCAAATTTCCAATAGTTTTTCAAAACGCTTAAAAAGCCTATTGAGTATTTTGAAAAATCACCTCCCAAAAGTTCCAATAAGATGCAATTTCCAATCTAAAAAGTTACTGAAAGAAATTTTTAGATCAGTATTTCTACCCAAAAAATCATCTCAATACATCCGAAAAAAATACTATTAAGTTTGTTTTACCAATACATTCTTCACTCTACACCAATTAACGTTATTAATTCTTTTTTAACCTCCCCTCCCCCCATTAAGAAATTTTTTCTGTTTTCTAATCTTTATTTAAATTTGCTGTGGCCCAAGTGTTGGGCTAAGGTGGATTGAATAATTATTTTCTGGTATGTTTTGATAAGGTAATTCAACCCTGCATACCTGTATTATCTACATATCAGTAAAACTATATTATAGAATTTTCAAAAAACAATAAACTGAATAAGTTATACAATTTGTTATGAAATACAATGATTTACTATTATTGTTATACTCGAAATTACAATACACCATTGTTAAATATTAAATATTAATGTAAGCTAAATTATTTATTGAAGAAACTTTAAACTGTTGCTCGAGAATTAAAGCTGGTTTACCATTTAAGAGCAATGAATATTAAAATATATCTAAAACTATGTTTAATAATTAGTTAATTCATTTAATTTACTATCTATTATCCATATTAAGTAATGATTTTTAAATGAATCCATGAATTAGTGACATAAAATATAATGAAACATTATTTGTCAGAAATTTACCTATTCACCCACTAATTGATAAGTAGATGCCACATAAGTAGATGCATTGCATAATACTTCATATTTAGGAATACAAATTATTCTCTCAGAATCATTTTACTAAAGAAATTATTAATCGTTTCTTTAAAATTTAAGACATCTACCAAGTCTAGCAGTGGATTAATGAATACCCAGGGTTCGAAATATGTACAGATTTTTATAATTTTAATGATGCTCAATATTTTCTTTTATCAAATGATTCCACACGTGTTTTCTTATACCTAGTATTTATGACTTTTATGAAAGTTGATCTTCTCAATAATTTTTAGCAAATAATTAAATTTCAGATCTATGGCTCAAATAATGCGGGTAATCCAAATAATGATAGATTTCTCTTCCTTATTATTATGTAACATATTTAGTTAATTGTTTTAAGGGTGGAAAATTATATTTAGCTTACTCATATTATACAAGTCAACTTATTTTAACGTTATTTATTTATTTATTTTTTAATCAGTACATGACTTTTTAATTATAATAGTTTTAAACTTTAAAACACAGCAATATTAATCATTTTCACCAACATTTAAATTGATATAAAGTAACTCTGTAATTACCTATACAAAAAGTAATATTGTTTAAATTTTGAAAATGTTCATACCTTATTCATAGACAATTTCAGATAGAATGTAAATATGAAAGAGCTGTTAAATATACTCAATATAATAGGTACTCACAAGTATTTTCTATAATAAACTAAATCTCCGCTAAAAATCGTTTTATTGAAATAATAATTTATCGTTTCTTTAGAACCCAATACACCCACCAAGGGTACCCACACAAGGAGCGAAGAAGACCTATGGTATGAAGTATGTTCAACTTTTTTTTAATTGCACAACTCTGAAATAAAATCCTTGCTTCATCGTCATTTTAAATCACCAATTATAAATGATTTTTCAAATTTAATTATACTTTTTGTAGTTCTATAATAAAATATAAATTATTATAAATAGTAGGTAAGTATAAATTCTTTACCGAAAGGCTTTGATTTTAGTTTTTTCTCTTTCCGAATTGTAACTGGATATTCCTCTTCCTTAATTCTATCATGATATGATTTCCAATCATTAAATAATTTTATTTTAGAATCATTATTCAAAATAATTAGTTTATATTCTTGAGGTTCAACTTTAATGATAAAATCTTTTAAAGCACTGATCAAATCTTCAGGTATAGACGAATCTTCAGCTTCAAGTTCGCCTAAAAACGAACGAAGACCATCAACAGAATCAGCTATCAATTTAAAATTGTCTTCATTTGGTTTCATTCTTGACTTTTCACGAAAAATACTTGGATCACCTTTATAAAATTAAACAATAGTTATAATAGTAAAATTTAAATATAAATAAAAGTTCTAAAAACTTTTACATACTAGAAATAGAGAAAGCATCATCTTCTTTAGCTTCATTAGTAGTTTTTTCTAGTTCAAGAAATTCCAAACTTGGCTGTGAACAGAAGATTTATTTATAAGATAACAGTAATAATAAATTGAATTAAAAAATTAATACTTCATCATATGGAATATTATAATAATATATTCTAAAATCTGGCATTGAATTAAAATGGAAATATTCTTCAGTTCCCATATCATTTTTCCAAATTGTATTCTGTCTTTTATTGCAATTTAAAATAACATCATGTATAGATTTACAATTACTCTAAAAATTACAAAAACAATAATTATTTATACAAATAAAAAAATATATATTTAATATTTAGTTCAAATATAATTTAGGATAATTAATTTAAAACTACATAAATTATGAAATAATTAAACTTACAATTACATAATCACAAAGTCCTTTTACAATCCAAACTTTCATAAAATACGAAAGTTGACAATAATCAAAATCAATTAAAGGATTCTTATTACCCACAACGACCCAAAAATCTGGATGGATACCTAGTGATTCCATAACCTAAAAAGATAAACCAAGTTACAATGCTACTATATAAAAAAAATTAATTATACAACTTATTTCATGTTTAATTCAAATGTAAAAAGTTGTTTCTTTAAAAATATATTCTACAAATGTTTATAAAAATTTAAAAGTACTAACGTTGACTTTATTTTGTTTTTTTGTATTGTACACATTATACCAATCGGATACATTTTTACTAAGTTTATCAGACCAGATTTTATATGGCATTACTTGACCATTAAACTTAGAGGTTTTTAATGATGTCAAAAGAATAGTCATAATTTGACTCATAGTAGTCGATTCTTCAGGCATAAAAAACATTCTTTCAATTTCACCTTGATTTATAATGTCCAGATTACGTTCCTTGAATAAAATTGCTAAAAAATTGCCAATTTCAGGTAACTGTAATAATAAAAGAAATTTTATTTATTTTTCGTATATGTACACTAGCTGAATAACCTGGTTTCACCCATGTATAAAATATTTGTTTTGAATTTTTTTTTTTTCAATATTTGTTATAAAGAATAGGAAAGAGCAAACATTTATATAGACTATTATGTAACCATGGCTCTTAAATTCAACAAATCATGTAAACATAAAAACATTTTATGATGTTTCAACTTATTTAAATAATGTGAATTATGTACATTCTTTCTTAGCTGACATCATAGGCGGAAATCCATAAAAATATTTGGGGGGGGCTAACAATTTTAATGTGAATGTAAGCTTCAACACTAATATAAGTCGTTATCCTGCCATAGACATGTCTATGATTTCGTGCATAGGAAATATTTATTTTATTATTATCTAAATCACTGTAATAGTGTAGTGCAGTGGTGCACAATTGATGGTCCGCGGATCCCCAGTTTCCGTGAGTCGATATTAGGGAGCCCGTGGCTATGGTTGTCAGGATGAATTCCGCTATTTTTATAGTATTTTTTTGAGAAAATGTGTATTTATATTATTACAAAAAGATGTATTTATTAAAATAAATCATAAAAATAATGTGTTCCTTAATTTTCATATTAAATTTAAGTCAAATCATCAATAAAAAGCAGGGAACGTTCACAAGTATATTTGTAAAAGAAGGTTCCTCAGTCCAATTTAAGTTTTAACTAGGGGTCCTAACAATACATTTATCATATTTATTTATATTTTTTTACTTGAATTATGTTTTTATGGTACATTATTGAACTAATCAAAATTGAAAATTAAAGTTTAAAATCTTTCATCAATTAATTGTAGTCCCTGGAATCATCATCAAAATTTAAAACTGTGCTTCTTTCAATTTTATATTTTACCAATACAGTCTACCAATTAAATTCATTAATTCATAACTGTAAACAGAAATTGTATTTCATGTATAAAATATATAAATAATAATACAAAGTGTTTGCGTTCTGAAATTTTCATTTTTACCCTACCTAAAAAGTGCCTGCATTCTAAAATGTACTTTTTTATAATACTGTACAAAATGACCGCTTTTTATGTTTTTAATGTTTGACCATTCAAAGTGATCAAAAACAGTTTCTTAGGTTTTGATTGAAAAAAACATTTTTTATATGAAAATTACCAATTTTACACAAATTCTAAATTTAAACTGATATAAAAAGAGATTAACTTTTTGCAGATTCATTAAAAATATTTATGATTGTGGTTAAGTTAAATTGTCAGCTAATACTATTAAGAATTCAAAATTATATTAGATAAAAACTTAAAAAAAAAAAAAAAAAAACGTAATTCCAAAATTCTATATTTATCGCAAAAGTGGTCAAAATTAAAAACAAAAATTCTGTCTATATTACACTATTTTTGACAATAAATAAAAATATCAAGTAACTTGTCTTATTAGTTTTGGAGTTTGGCTAAATACTAATACAATCAGTTTTATTATGAAGCAGCATATTTTACCGTTTTTACTTCGATTGTTTTAAAAAAAAAATACTAAACATTTTGAAAGACAAACTCTTTATATTTCTACTAGGAGCCGATTTCTAATCAAAAAAGTTGTTAAATGAAGCATTTGGACAGATATTTCTATACAAAAAAGTATTCCCATAAAAAGAAGAAAAAAAAGGTAACTGTAAATTCTATCTTTTTTGTACCACTATTGGAACCTAAAAAATGTGTAGTATTTAGGTAGAGACATTTATATAGTTTTTAATAATTTTCAGTACATTAACTAAATTGAAATTGTTAGTTTATAAAATATCTAGTTAGTACCTACATAGAATAATTAGTAAAATATAATTTTTTTTGTTTGATTAGAAAATGTCTGTCATTCTATAGAATAACTACTTTTTTTACAGAATGACGAAATTGCATGCATTAACATATACATTTATATAAAATATTTGAAGAAATTTATAATAACCTCCCACATTGAACTTATTAATTGATAATTATCATTGAAATAAATTTCATTCTTCCAGCTTAATATTTCTTTTAAGGTCTGTGCATTATCATCATCAGTAGTAAGTGTTGAAGATAATGTATTATAATATTCTTTTAGTCGTGTATTACGACAATGTGCAACACATCTTAGTAGAACAGAGTCATAATAATCTGAAAATGACAAAACATACATTGTATTTATTAATTATGATTTATGATTTAGATTTGAAAATTTATAAAATGCTAAGCAGAATACTTTTAGGATATCTGAATTTAAAACTCTTGGGTTTTTCCAAGTCAAGTAAATTTAATGTTAGTTGAATGTCGGCTAGTGATTTAAATTGTCTGAAAAAAAATTGTTGATTACTATAATAGTATAGGTAGATAGTATAACAAATGGTTTAATTTTTTATTATAAAATTATAGGAAATAAATAATAATTACTCATCAAGATTACAGATTTTGTGTTCTAATAGTTCTTCAAGTTCAAGTGATTTTAAAGTATTAACACTTTTAGTACCATAAAATTTGTAACAATTCAAAAATACAAGCCTTATATCTTTAATTGCATCAGTCACTGAACAATATTTCTTCTCTTGAAATTTTTTTTCAACTGAAAATAACATAAAAATATAGTATAAAAATGAATAACAGATCCATTAAAATGAATATTAACTTTTTTTAAAATCAATAGAGTCTTCAACAAATTCTATGAAATCACTATCTACAGATTCTTGTGATAGATCTTTCAAAACTGGAGGAGCTTTCAAATATATTTCCTTGAAAATTCTATATAACAGAAAAGATATTTTACAAACATTTTATTAAAATATGTATTCACAAAAAATGTGTATAGCATTAATAAGATATACAATTAAAAGTAGATTATTTCTAGGAGGTTAGGTTAGCTTAGACCTAATCTGAAGGAACAAAATATGTTATAGGACTTCAACTCTTTTGTAGAGAAAATCTCTGATTTAATAAATTAATAATCCAATAAGCATAACAGGTCACATAATAATTACAACACTTTTTTTTTTTGTTTTGTTTTTATTGAATAACAAAGAAGTTAAATTTTTTATGAACATGAAATAGTATACCAATTATCAGAACATCAATAATCAATATATATGTAATTTCGATAAGATACAAATGATCTATTTATATATAAAATATATTTATTCCATAATCCAGTTTAAAATTTCACTAAGATATTTTGCAATTTTCTTAAGTTTATTATAAAGTACATAAAATATTGAATAACTAGCTGTACCCATGCACATCGTTGTCTAAAAAAACCTGCCCATCAAAATCAGTTCAGCCCATAAAAACAAAATAAACTCAAGAATTTCTTTTTATTAAGACTATCGTATTACCATGGTTACCAAAGTACTTCACCAGCCTGTCTAAATTCCAACAATATTGATTCAACCATACTGAAAATTAACCTATACAAACAAATAAACTTTTTATTTTTTACTTATATAGAGGTTGCTTTTAAACTACTTTTGTTACCAGAGTTACCAAATTTAACAAATTATATAAATGTGAAAACACATTTTATGCTGTTTTTACCCTTTGAAATAATGCAAATTTTGAAAAATATATTCTTAGTGCACCCCACATGGTAGTACAAACATACATAAAAAAAAAATCCAACTAAATTTAATTTTTTTCTTTTTTAATCTCTTTTTAAAAATTATAACAAAATATCTTTTCAATTTTGTACCTTCTATTTATTTTTATCCTACCCAATTTCAGCTTCATACGTCATAAGGTTTTTGAGATTTCTTGTATAGAAGAAAATACCACTCTTATATATATATATATATATATATTGCAAAAGTCACAAAAATAGTTTGATTTAAAAACTGTTTGTGTATAACTGTATCAATAATATAGAATAATCCTATTAATAAAATTAAAATAAGAAAAGTAGGTTCTAAGGTACTGTAGCTCAACTAGGATTTATTTTTGGATAAAGGTATTTATAATATAGAAAAAAGAATATAGACTATTATAGTATGTTTATATTACATTTTCAGTTCTTGGTGTAAAAGGATTAAAATTGTATGAAATAAGAACTTACAAATAACAAGAAATTTCTAATAAATTCAAAAAGGGTCAAATATTTATGAAATTTTTATTAAGTCTGTATGAGATTTTTAGATACAGTTGCTGAAAATTGTAAGTTCCTAGCTTCATTTTTTTTTTTTTTTTTAGGCATGTATAAAAATCCAGATTATAGGATAATTTTTTATTGTTTTTTATTTTTTAAATTTTTTGATAGTTTTTCTTATGCTTAAAAAAGCTGTTAAGAATAAAGAAAAATTATCTCTCTAAATTGTTGACTAGATGCAAGTTCTGACCATAAAATTTAATAAAAGCTGAGAATTTTGAAAAATTACCATGAAGTACCTAAATGAGCGACATTGTGATTCAAAAAGTTTCTGATCGATACTTTTGGACAAGCATTTCTATAAGAAAATGACATGTACATTGTACACTTAAATAATAATAATAATAATAAACATCAATGTAAAAACACTAGCTTCTTCGCCCCACTCAGAATCTAAAAAAAAAAATTGTTTTTTAATTCAATATAAAAAATAATTCAAGCTACAGATTTTTCATCTATATTCATATAGTTTTGGTTCTTTTGAAAATCAATTATAGTCTTCTATAGCAAAAATAAATAAAATGTATGAGAACTCATCAGAAGTTACAAATAAAATTATTTAAAAATAAATTTAAGTCCAGTCATAAATTCATTTTCATTTAAAACAATGAACAAACTAGCAGCAGTTTTAATTATTAAGATAATGATAAATAGTAAAATTATAACAATACTATTTTATTTATATTCTCCATTAACATAGGTAGTTCTTATTATTTCCGATAGAAAAATATTCTTTCGCTTTTAATCTCGATAACAGTACATAAATATATATGTTCATGGTGCATATATAATGAGAACATTAAAAATATGCACCATAGAAAAGGTAAAATAGGATTCTGGTATGGCCAAAATTTATAGAAACCATTGTTTAAGACAAGGATTTCCAACCTAGGGGTCGCTCTCCTCTCTAGGGAGGCGTAACAAAATTTCAAAAGAGGTGTGAAAATTATTGAGTAATTTTTTTTCAAATTAATACCTAACATAAATAATTTAGGTCATGGAGTATTTAAATAATAGAGGTGTAGGTATATTACATATGTGTTGTATATTAAATATAATTCAATCATATAGTGGTGGTGGGGAGAGGTGAACTCATAAAATAGTATCAAAGGGGTCATGGACATCTGTAGGTTGAGAACCCTTGTTTCAAAATATACATACTGTCATAAAGTAAATTAATCTATTCTACAAGCTGTGATAAAATGACCATTCTAATCGTAGATCATATACAATGGATGTAGCGACTACTAGTTATATCCAACATGTTTCAGGTCACTTGTATGAAGTGTGCAAGCGTTGTGCTTTTGTGGCAATCATAATAATGGCTCGCAAATGTCACAAATGCGCATTTGTGAGAGGTGACCTGAAATTTAAAGGTGGTGGGGATGATGTTGGACACAGTTTAGTATACAAGTAAAATATACTACATCCATAGTATATAAACAAAGATTCTAAATAAGCGAAGTAAAATATTATTTTTTAAACTGATTTGAGAGAGGACTTGAGGAGGGGTATGCCCTCTCCAAGTTGCGCTTATGGTTAATAGTATATCCTATTTTTGAAATTTAGAGAAAAAAATTGACTGTTTCTGCATAAACTTCACAAGCTACAATAGTTATAGTTATAGTTATAGTTGTGTTTAACTGACAGTTACTGTAGTTGTGATTTTATATGAAAACACATGAAAATAGATAAAAAAAATTTTATTGAGATACCTAAACTATTTTCATAAAAATTAAAATATTTACAGTGTACAGTATTGTATGATTGTACTTTAAATCTTAAACATTTGAAATTTGGCTTAAAAAAAAATATTTTGGACACTGGTTGCACCACTGTCTAGGACTCTAGGTAGTAAAAACATAAAACCAATCACTACATAACTTTATACCCATTAAATAATAAATATTAAATAACATAAAGATACTGAAAAATAAGTTATATTTGTAAATTAATAAATATAAATTATTACTTGTAAATTACAGGAAGGCCATTATTTTTTTCTTTGTTGAGTTCAATTGATTCATCCATATTTACCTAAGAACAGCATTAATTATTTATTAAAAACATTGTAACAATTTATTTTAATCTAAATTGTAAATAAAATATAAAAATCAAAGTGATATATGATATGTACATTATGGTAAACATAATGGAAAAAGAAAACATGTTTGACGTTTAAATTGTTTAAAATTAACGGAAAAAGATCCATTTATATGATAGACACATAGTATTAAATAAAATTATTTTAAATCCATTTTCATTATTAGATATAATGTTAAACACGTTTATTTTTCTTATGTAATATGGATTATATTACAAAGTTATTGCTTTGGTTATTTTTTTTTAAAAAAAAGTCCAAACGTAGCACGCTGCTCGATATTTTTCCAAATCATATTTTTGTTAAAAAAAAAACCTTTTTTTTATCGTTTTAGATAAACACAAATTCCACATTATATAAAATCTGGTCTGATAAACTTAGAAAGAGAAAAAACTAAAACCAAAACCTTTTGGTAAAGTATTTATACTATACTATTTATAGTAAATTATATTTTATTATAGAATTACAAAAAGTATAATTCAATATGAAGTAGAGTATATTTTAGTTTTTAGTACACAAACGTGTTCAGTAGGTATGACGTGCCATATTAAGAAAAGATTCTTTTCATGTTTGACAACTAATTTAAAACGATTGACAAATTGAATTATAAATGTATTTAATTAATATGATATCCCTCCCAAAAAAAGTTTGTAAATACGCCACCAAACAGACGAACATATTATGAATAACATATCATGTTGATGTTCTTTTACTAAAGTGACATCTAATTACATATTATTTCGAAGCCCGAGAGATTTACCTGATTTAAATATTATATTTTTGAATTCGTCAGCAAATTCAACTTCGGGAAACAGATGCTCACCGAATACACCTAATGAGTAAACACAAAATGTATAGTTTAAGTATTATTCATAGTGTATTAAGATTAAATTTATAGTATTAAGGTAAAGTAAATTCATAAGTTTAAACACTACACACAATAGTTATTTATTTAAGGGATGACATTATCTGATAGCCTATTGGCTAGTGGCACAGTATTGATTATAAAATAGCCATGGATATTTAGCTACTACATTACTGTTTGTAAATATTACCGATAGATGGCATTGTATCAAAGAACTAAGAGTTTTCCTTTAAATTAAAATTATACACAGACTCCAACCAGCAGGTTGGGTCATAGAAAAAATAAAGATCGGGTATACAAACAGCGTTGCTTATAAATTATTATTTTGTTACCTATTTCTTCACAGTATCGTAATATTATATTATTCGATATGAGAAACGAGCGGTCTCTACACTCTATTCTCGAAAACCACCTCGCACTTCGCAGTCAGCGGTAATATCACATGTCACTGTTATCAGGGGCGGATCTAGGATTTTTATATGGGGAGTGCTTAAGTATTGTATTCTTTATACTCCATCCTAATGGCATGACCTTTTTTTAGTCCTAATAATGTACTTAATATTTAAAAGGATAAACATAAGTGACAACTTTAAAAATACATTTAAAACAATTCCCTTAATTCAATAAATAAATAAATAAAACAAATAAAAGTTTAAACAAAAAATTAAAATTCCATCACATCCATTTATTATATTCTTTATTTTTTTAAAATTGATGAACGAATAATGAATAACAATTTTTTAGCCAATCTTCTAATTCCATCCTCTTTTTTTTTTTTACGAGCAAAAGTGTCAACTACTTGCTTTATATCTATTTATTTGTGAATATTTAACATGGCCAAACCATTTAAACATATTGCAGACATAGTGGATGACAAATAATATTATTCAACCTTCTCAAAGTTGAAAAAGGTCGCTCTGCTGAGGTTATTGTTATGTTGCGAGTTCTAATCTATTTTACATTTTTTTTCAGTCACTATTCTCGTTATCACTTATCAATATTGTTGAGGGGAAAATTATTTAATAATTTTTTTTTGTAACCGATCAATTTAGTTTAGAAACATGTCCAGCCCACTGAAAAATACGTTAAGTGTGTAATATTTGTTTTACACCCGGTATTAATACGTCAAAGAGGGTGCTATAGCACCCTAGCACCCCTCTCTGGGTCCGCGCCTGACTGTTCACTGTTGTCCGTTTCAGCTGCACATATACTGCATATTACAAGGAGTGGTTGTTAATTATTTTAGATCATAGGCGTGCGCAGATATTTGGTATGGGGTGTGCCATGAAAATATGGCCGCTTTTCCTCAGAATGGGCCTTAACCCTTCCCCCTCCCCCCAAAACAAATGCAACATTTTTATTTTTAATTAAGTTTTATAACGGAGTAAATACAATGAATTAAAAACTGTGGACAAGAAAGCCGGACATACTTCGCACCACCGGTATTCTTCGCTCCTCGGATCAGATACACATGAAGGGTGTGTAGAATTTTAAAGAAACGTTTAATCATTTCTACAATAAGACGATTCTGAACGAAAGAAGTTAAAAATATAAAGAACAATAATAGTCGTCATTTTCAACACACTCACCAAATGTATCTGACCCGAACATATACCGTGTATATGTTCGGCTTTCTTGTCTATAATTTACTTTATTTTATCTAATAAATAAAAAAAGGAAATATAATTTATAAAAAAAAATGTGTTAGAAAAATAACCAAATTTTTTTTTATATTTATTAAATTTTCTTGCGTCAAAATAATTCTCATATAATTGTTTGACTATGAATCATTTGAATAAAGCCTGGATCAAAAAATGATGGTCCGAGTCTTTTGTCAAATTATTTTGTGTAGTTAAAAAAAAAAAATTGAAGAATTGAGGAATTTTAAAAATGGCCTGTATAAAGTACCAACTAAAGGAAAATTCGGTTTTAAAAAGTTACTGATCGAGACTTTTGGATAAGTAGATTCATACAAAATAGTGTATACAGAAAAAAAAAGATCATTGTAAAAACAGTAGCTTCTTCACTTCGTTCAAAATCCTTAAAAATATTCTGAACAATAACAACAATATCACACTAATGGTTATCTTAGTGACGTATTATTTCTTGTGTCATGACGTGTTTACGCAGTATTGTAAATAATCAAATCCATATAAATAGTTTGGAGGGTGAATAGTAAAACATTTAGGATTTATTTGCTTACATGCCAAACACAAAGAGCTTCAAGTAATTTTTAATTGAACTAAAAAACCTGAGAATAACCATCGGTAAACTATGTACATATACTAACTATACCCTTTACCAAAATCGAGCCAATATAAAAAAGGCGCAATTTTAATAGTTTTCCAGAGGCGCAAGAAGAGTTTCCTACGCCATTGGTTGCGGATATGACAACGTCGGACAAAAACAGTCTTAAAAAACAAAACAAAAAATGCGTGGCGGTACTATG
>JAIPRM010007122.1:0-17598 GCA_025469315.1 Stegophylla sp. TES_Ste_2020 | reverse complement strand
CGCGCTTGGAAAAAGTATTGAGAAATTGGAAAAATGACCTCTTTAAAGTACCATCTGGGTATGATTCCGGTTCTATAGAGATATTGATCGAAACTTTTGGTCCAGTATTTCTATACGAAAAAGTGTTTACAGAAAGAGAAAAAAAAATAAAAAAAAATAAAAATAATAAACATCATTGTAAAATTATAAGCTTCTTCACTTCGTTCAGAATCTAAAAAAAAATAAACATCATTGTAAAGTCATAAGCTTCTTCACTTCGTTCAGAATCTAAAATTAAGAATTGAGAAATTTAAAAAATGATCTCTCTAAAGTACCAATTTGATTCAAATCTGGTTACAAAAAGTTGCTTGTTCGAGAATTTTTGACTGTAATATTCATACAAAAAAGTGTTTACAGAAAAAAATAATAATAAACATCATTGTCAAAACACTAGCGTCTTCGCTCCATTCAAAATCTTAAAGATATTTTCCGAGTGGTTCTTGTCAAATTTTGGGTAGTTTCCCTAAATTTAGAAAAAACTATAGAGAATTTAAAAAAATGACCTGTTTAAAGTACTATTTGGAGGCAAATTATGACTCAAAAAATTGCTGGTACAAATTTTTGGACAAATATTTCCATACTAAAAAGGTGTTTAAAAAAAAATTATTAAATAACATTGTAAATATACCAGCTTCTTCGCTTCACTCAAAATCAAAAATAGTGTAAATATTTTTCATTTTTTTTACTTGGTCACTTTGCTGTTGGCGTTTAGCCATTTTAATACTTGGCCAGTCTTCCTGGTAGCCATTATTACCTAGATTCTATTTAAACACAGGTAGAAAAGATAGCAGAAGATTTAATATAAGAAAACAATATTTTCTCTCTCTTTTCCTTGGGACATGGATTATAATCTATTTTCTCTAATAATTTATTTGTCATCACATATTATGCAGTATATGACAATTATTAAGCATATTTCTCGTAAAAATTTTACAAAATAAGTAAAATAATAATTTTAACTCGTATTGTAGTTATAGGACAATAACTGGTAGGTTCTAGGTATACTAGATTGTGTAATTTTTTTTTTTTTTTGTTTTTGAGTACTTTATTAATGAAATGGGTACAGCCCGATTGCGTACGTTTTACCTTTTTTGCAACATGATTGCGAACGTTTTGCCGTGGATCAAAGGAAAATTATTTTTTTCCCTAGAATGTAACGATTGTGAACGATTTTCCATACGACGTTGCCAAGTGTTTTAGATATTGTATACTGTTCAATCTGTCTCCGTGAATAATACCGAGTCAAGGGCGCCCATTAATTGAATTTCAAAGGGGGTACAAATTTTAATAAATTATTATGTTTTTCTATTAATTACCAGTTTTAGAAATAATCCATCGTCAGTTAATGTTCTCCCTCCTCCCAAGTATTGTAAGTACAGATAAAATTTTATACTAATTGCATTGGTCCATCAAAATAATCATGTAGGTAATAAAAAAAAAATTAAAATGAATTTTCCTTTAAAATGTAATTAAAATTATATATTACTTATGTAGGTAACTAAGAACAATGATTTAATTTGTAATGGTTTTTAATATATTTATGCCCATTGGTCATTATCAGTGTTTTTCATACTTCCTCTATTTCTCATCACCTCTGCCTATTTTCATTATTTTTTAGCTTCATTATTTGTAAAACGTTTACCAGCTTAGCTTTAAATATGTCCATCTATTTTTGCCTTGGACGACCATCGTTGATTTTGCCTATCGGTACTTGTTTACAGATACTATTATTTCTCTGCCCATTATATATATTTGTTTACTTTGATAAATTCTCTTATGTTTAGCTTTTGAAGTAGCTTCTCGAGATTTTCTCGTTCGTTCTTGTTTACCATTTTTCATATTCAACAATTGGACCATACATTCAATGGAATATTTTCCCATCAAAAATTAATAATTTCTCTTCACCTTCTTTTGTCACTGACAACGTTTCACATCCATATGCTAAAACTGAACGTAGATAACTTGGGTATAGGATAGTCTTTGAATTTATATTTAGGAATTTGAACTTTAATAGTTTAATACTAATGAAAAATACCGTTTATTCATTATATAATATATTGTATGATTCAGTTCGGGAACAATACAACAAAATGATTTTTGAAGTTTTCCAGACGAGGGACATGTCTCTCCCCTGACCTCCCCCCAACGGGCGCCCATATATCGAGTGTCATTTCCCTCCGCAGCTCCGCTCAATTCGCAAGCACGCTTCGCGCTCGATTCTAATCGATATCAAAGTCTCGGCTTGCTGTGCAACGTCAGGGGTGAATTTAGAATTGTTGTTCGGGGGGGAGGGGGCTAAAACTACTCTTTGGAGGGACTTAGCCCCCCTATCCCTCCCTTAAACACGCCCCTGTGAAACGTAGGGACATTTCGGATTGATATTCGACTTGTGATGTGCAACGTGAGAAAATTAATTAAAGACAGGATAAGTTGTGTCTTTTGAAACGTCATATACTGATAGGTAATAATTGTATCATATTGTGTATGTTATTACTACAAAATATTATTTAGCAACGTCACACAAAAAAAGACAGGTGAAAACGTTCGCAATCGTGTATCGCCGAATTAAATAATATTTATTTGATATAAAAATACATGCATAGATAGAAATTTTAGATTCTGAACGAAGTGAAGAAGCTAATGTTTTTACAATGATGTATAGTTTTTTTTTTCTGTATACAACTTTTTGTATGTAAATACTTGTCCAAAAGTTTTGATCAGCTACTTTTTGAAACCGAATTTTCCTCTAAATTGTACTTTAGAGAGGTTATTTTTTGAATTTCTCAATTCTTCAATTTTTATTTTTGGAAAAAACTACCCAAAATTTGACAAAAACGACTTGGAAACCATCATCTTTTGATCTGAACTATATGAAAATTTAAACATAGATAGAAAATAATATAAGAAAGATTTTGGCGCAAGAAAATTTTGGAAATTTCAAAAAAAAATTTGGACATTTTTCTAACATATTTTTTTCTCATTTATTTTTTATATTATTAACTTTCTTCGTTCAGAATCGTTTTATTGAAAAAATGATTTATCGTTTCTCTAAAATTCAATACACCCATCAAGAGAATCCCACCCGACGTGCGAAGAACACCCCGACGAGCAAAGTACACACTTTTAACTATAATATGATATTGCCACACGATTTTCTAGAAAATAAAAATGTGAGAATACACATTAATACACTAAGCTTTGGTGATTATATCATTATATTATACATTGTTATATATTATAATGAGTTGTTTCTTTTTATCATTAAGGTATTTAATATATGTTTTAAATACTTACTTTTGAGAATTCGAATACAGTAAGAATTTAAATTAAATTAGTTATATTATCATATTTAAATCATAAATGTTAATGAAATCATAAAACAACTTATCTACATCTGACACGTGTAAGTACACCGTACACAATATTGTACTAGTATTATTATCATCGAGTATTGATCTATACTCTCGATGATAGTGTGTACCAAATACAAATAATTCATGCGGTATTTGGTTTTTGATTCTCTATTTCGTTTGTTTTGCCATTTTTTCGACGAGGAATTTATTAGAACGCCGTCTCTGAAGTTTACAAAAAAATTAGGAATCGTGTTCATTACATTACACGTACATTAGATACGCATCTACCTAAAATCGACATACTTCATTAACTCGTTGCCTATATAGTGTAAATTCTTTAACAAATACTATGTTAGATAACACGCTAAATTATTAGAGTTTAAATGTTATACGTATAAATTACAACTATAAACATATTGTATTGTACTCGATACAATATTTTCTAAATTAAGTATTTTAGTTTTTCATACAGTCTACGCATAATATACTTATTATCAAATTTTACTGAAATCAAATGAGCGTTTATTCATTATTTAAATACATACAAAGAAATCGATATTATTTTGATGTACTACTAATCTATAATATTCTATTTCGGTTTTATGTCATTTTAATTAATAATATAGAGTAATACTATAAATCTAAACGCTATAGTTTCATTAATAAAATAATAATTGAACTAATCAATCGAATGACATCATTTTTAAGTACGAACAAATAATAATTAGATACATCGTAAAAAAAAAATAAAACGATTGGAATTTTCGAGTAAGATAACACAGCAAACACGATTGTTACTAATTTAGTCGATCATTCAACTATTGGCATTTTATCACAAACATAAAGCACAAAAAAATAAATAAATAATTCAATTTGAACGAAAATTTAACAACTATACCCATTTACAAAATTTCACATGGAGCCTATGTAGAAAATACTATAGTAACTGTATTGACCTATTATTTTTCATTGGTTAAATCCAATAATTAAATAAATTTCAATATTATACAATATACTAAAAAGGGATACGAATATCTTTAGTACGGTTATTGTGTTGGTATTGCTTATTTTGTTGTGAACTTATATCATCACACTAAAATTATTTAATCAATGTCAAGTAACTGAATAGTCCAACAAATTTCGATTTAAATACTGTATGCGCTTTGTAGTATACACGTATTTTTATAGTCGTTTAAAAATTCAAAAATAGAATTTAAATCGCTGAATTATTTTAAAGTGTTACTTTTGTTTTTTTGTTTATTAATATTTGAATAATTTACATAATTTAGGATTATATAATAGTATGGATGCATATTTTCACTAATGTTCTTAGGAATTTTTGCCGGGCGTCATGCAATACCATAATATTATTACCTATGCATTATGCAGTCGTATAGTTGTTATAAATGTTATGTAGCCTTGGGTTACACGCGTGGGTCTTATACAAAAAATAAATTGAAAACTTAATTATAATGTTATAATTTACTACACTGGCTGAGTATAGGTAACGCTAAACGATGCTCTGAGTTATATTTTGTATATGAATTATAAAAATGTTTGGCTAGTTGAAATATTTAGTGTATTATTATATACCTATTATGACACGGCAGTACTTGGACGGCTACAACGCTGCAAATTACATTTATATTTTGATATTAAATTCAATCCATTCATCGTCCCAACTTGATACGTATGACGATGCTTTTCGCAAACGACCTGCTGGAAAAGATCCTATTTCGAACCTAATCTTTTTATTTTTAGATTGTCAGTAGCGGATTTAAGGCACACCGAGCAATGTGGCCGAGTAGGGTGGCAAATTTGAGGAGGGGGCGAAATCGTATTGAATTTATTTCGCTTAAATTTAGTGAAAACAGTAAATTTTTTAATTTATTTTACCGTTTCGAAATTTTGAACTGTGAATTTTGATTTTGTTTTCGTTTATATTCGAGTAATATTTATTTTTTCGATTACGACAATGATTGTATACATTTTCATGGTTGGATCCCATTGTTTATCTCATTTTATTATATCCATACCAGCCAATCCTAACAATCAAAAAATGTAATATACTTCCCGTATTCAATACGAAAATAATGCGTGGATTTTACATGCACGTTATTTAAACGTGGTCGGTATCATTATTGGTATCCGGAAAAAACGACACGGTAAAAAACTATATAAAATTGTGTTATTATAATGTAAGTTTGTGATAAAATGTGTCCCATGGGGAAATGGTCGGCCAGCGTCATGTGGAATTATACCTAAAGTTATTGAGGAGAAAAACCTTTAAAACGGGTTATAAGTTTCAAGTTTTATTCAATTTAATTTCGTTCTTTGTTTATCAAAATATCCATCGTGCATCAATTGTTTTCTAATTATTATTCTATTTTGAAAAATCATTATTTTCGGTAATTATATTAAATACTGTCTATTTCAACGGTTTTCATCCCTGTATTTGTAGTCTAGTGACTAAGCCGTATTTCCCGGATACCTACCGTTAGTACCGGGTTCAAACCTTACACGGTACAAATAATATTTTGCACTTTTTTCAACCGTGACTGACCAGAGATGACACGATAAATAATATTAGTACTAAAATTACATTATAGCAAATTAATGTTGATTTGCAAATTATTATAAGAGCCTATTTAATTAAAATTATTAAGACGTTTATTATATTTTTAATTATTTATGGAATATTTATAAGGTGTAGGGGACTATATGAAAAATCAATTTTCGTTTTTCGTTTTGTCTATCTATTTTTTAAATATTCATTAAGTTTGGATCAAAATATAATGGTTTCCGAGTCTTTTATATCAAATTTCACGTACATTTTCCCTAAAAAAAAAAAATTTAAAAATTGAGAGATTCAAAAAATGACCTCTCTAATGTACCAGCCTGAGGCAAATCTGGTTTTAAAAAGTAGCTGGTTGAGACTTTTGGCCACACGAAAAAGTGTTTACAAAAAAAGAATAAAATAAATAAATAAAATAAACATCATGGTAAAAACACTAGTTCAGTTTTACTTTGTTCAGAAATCTAATAATGATAATTGTTATTAATAATGACAAAATAATATATGTGTACCTATATTCTATTAAAATTATTAAGTATAGTAGTGAAAATATAAGAATTAAGAAATCATATAACAATTTTTTTTTATAGTTCATGAGTAAACCAATAGCAACTTATTTTCTTATAAATTATAATGTTTAATCACTATTTTTGGATTTGAAGTTAGTTTTTACACTTTTCTTGTCTGTTCTTTACATCGATTGTTCAAAAATAAAAAAAATGATTTATAATAATAATAATAAATTATGGGCAGAAAAATTATTTTTTCTATTTTAAACTACTGTTTGTTTATGTTATTTACATAATTTGTTTTAAACAAAACTTTATTCGATTAAAATAGACGTTAAAACATAATATTAAACAAAATGTTTTAAAAATCTTATCCCTGTTAAATAGTCATAAAATGAACAGCAAACAATTTAAATATTCACCTCGTTGTGACAAGTTGTAATAAATAATTTAGCTTTTTTTTATATTATTATTGAAAACGATTTTAACTAGTAATTATTTAACAAAATAAATATAATTTGATTCGTGATTTAGATATTTACGAGATCCAAGATATACAATATAACAAAAATAAAATTGAAGTCGGTGCAGAGGAGATAGAGGGTTAAGGGGTGGAAAAATATGTTTGCCTTCCGCGACATTACACCTTTATAACACGACGCGGCGCTGCCTGTGACGTAGTTTTCACGACTACACATAAAATGTGTCGTCATTAAAAAAAAAAAAAAAACCAACAATTTTTACTATACTTTTTCGCCAGTAAGTATTTAACATTTTTTAATTTTTTTTATTTCGTGTTGTAATATAACACTAATATACAGATGTCATTGAAAGTCCTTGATTGGAATTTCTTTCACGTGTACTCCTCTCCGAAGGTTAGACCAAACTCGTTTTTTTTTTTTTCTAGTTCCGAAAGAACAAAAACGCTCGTAAGAACAACGGACTGTAAATTCACAGTACTTTACGTATTGTTA
Source organism: Stegophylla sp. TES_Ste_2020 (assembly GCA_025469315.1). NCBI lineage: Eukaryota > Metazoa > Arthropoda > Insecta > Hemiptera > Aphididae > Stegophylla > Stegophylla sp. TES_Ste_2020. Next base: position 10,148 of record JAIPRM010007122.1, on the reverse strand, counting down.
TTATTACTGTTATATTATATGGGTAATATAATATTATGTGTAACGCGATAAGTTGAATCCACTCGTACGGTAATATTGTAGGTGCGCGCAGCAATTAGAGATAAATACAGTAATAGAATTATGAAAAAAAAAACAAGAGATAGATTTTCAATAAGGAGGGGGAGGGGTCGAATTTTTTCGAAAAAGAGAGAAAATAAATTAACCATTTTTGTAAGAATACTGAAATGTAATTTTTTTTTTTAATGTCTTCTTTGACATAAAGTATAATCTTATTGTTTTTATTTTTTATGTATTAATTGTTATTATTAAATGATTTTAAACAAAATCGAAATTCTTTTCTTCACTGTTTTTACTGTTTTCTAATGGTAATATAGAGGACTTTGGTGCAACGGTAACGGTTTCGAATTTCGTATGAAGCTTCTAGAAGGTTCTAGAATTTAATTTGCGTCGTAACTCGTTCAGTCTCGTCGTAGCCAGTCAAAATAATATTTTGCAATCTTTTCAATCGTTACTCTGCCCTAACCGACATGATTTTTCACAACACATCGAGGAATATTTGTTATGTAAACTTTGAGCATAAAAATAAAAGCGAGCGTAACAATAAAGGAAAAAAAAAATTGAAAAAGGCAAAATATTATTGTGATGCGGTTGATACGCAAACTAAATTCTAGAACCCTATAGAATTTCATAGAACGTTCTAGAACCTGTACAGAATCCATAATAGTAGTATAATGAGTATATACATGGATTAGAAAAGTAGTGAATCAAGACTAAGCCAAGAATTTTATTAGAATTTGTTTGTGTTTGGTATGACGAGCACAAAACATAGTAATTAATTTTTTAATAATCAAAAAGCGTACAGAGTACATATAAAAGATTTTTATCAAAATAAAAAATTGTATTGGTTTGTAGATTAGGCTTGAAAATACAATATAGACTCTTTCATGATTCGAGAGTGTAAATGTAAAGTATACTAAATCTCTAATAAAGTATTTTTCATTAATTTAAATTAAAAAATTCATAGAATATTACCCTTTTGATTAAGTTTTTGTTTTAATTTGATCTTTTATCTCACATATCATGTCTTCTTATAAATTTATTACAGGTGAAAACGTAAGCATTTTTTTTTTTCTTTAATATAAAACTTAAATCATTTTAAAGCAAAAAATATAAATATTTTCCACTATAACACTATAGCACATTTGATACAGATTTATAAAGGTTTAAAAATTTCAAAAAGTATTCGAGAAAACCCAATACTCTAGAATGTATTTGTTGGTGATTAATTATGCATTTTATTCAATATTAATTAATAGTTTATTGTTTAAAACAAGTAGTCTTGTTTTTAACATTTTTTCCATGTGCGTTTTTAACGTGAACTACATTTAAAACAAGGCTATACATTTCAATTTTTGTTTTTGCTATTTTTCACAATATTTTTGTTTACTCTAAACAATTATCAAAGTCTTAGGTGTAGCAATTTTCTTTTATTCCGAATTCTAACACTTGGCTATAGTGTATTGCTATTAAAATGTGGTTATACTTTCATTATATATAAAAAAATACACACAGCATACTAAAGTTTTGATTAATATAAATAATTTTATTTTTTATTTCTAATTTCAAAATGGAATTAATTTATTATAGGTTTAGGTATATAATTACAGCAATACGAATTTTGATTGAAATGTATGAACAATATTTCACGGAAAGATTGGGACTGCAAAAACGTTTAGCACCATAATTACAAAGTTTTGAAGTACTTTTTACCATATATTTAAAACACATTTTGAAATACTGATAATTTTTTTGAAAAAACCTAGTTAAAAACAAAAATATAATTCGCAACAGATTAATGGTAAACTCATAATTCAAATAATCTACCAGATAGTAATAAGTAAGTGTCAAGTGATACAATATAAAACGATCACACGAATATACTCTCGTTTCTCATTAAATTATATACTTCTGTACTTAATAATATTATGTTCTTATTTAATCAATAGTTAAAAATAATAATTAATTTACAAATTAAAGTTTTGTGTTGTATTAATTATTCTGATTTGATTATTACATGCCGTACTATATGACTACGGCATGTATAGTGAAATGAAACGCAGCCTTAGACACCAGCTCCACCATCACTACCCCCATGACCTGTACAATGTGGCCGACAGTCGTGTAGGTCGTCACCTTCACGTCCTCCGTTCTCGCGTTCCTCACAGTTCATTCTCATCGCTGTAACACACTACAGGCGTTCACAACGCGCGCGTTTTTAAAACGCCGAGTTTGAACGTCTGCAAACTACATTGTACGAACGTTTCACCCTACAAAGTACAAATAACTGGCCGTTGATAGCGGCGGTCGACGCGCTAAAAACGCATTTGCTTGATTTTGTAGTTTTTAACGGGGTGTGGTAATAAAAATTTAATCTAATCCACACATTATAATTTATTTATTCACACTGTTCGTTATCGTATTTGCATTCCTCTTAATAATTAATCGAAACTGCCCTTCACGAGGCCTCTTTTTCAATTTCTAGAAAACCTACCTCGTACACATAACGTCTGTTGACATTTGACAGTGATCTGATATTGTTCTGTTTCCTCTTACAATGGTGTCGCCAGCAGGGACGCCCGGAGGGAGGGTCCAGGTGGTGCAAATGCACCACCTAAAATTTTTCTTAAAATTATTAATAACAGAAGACGTAGAAATATTTACCAAATTCTGAGAATCACTAAACAATCATACTAAACTGGCATTCTGTGGTTGATTGAAATGAAAAATCGTGAATTTTAATTGTTTATTTATAGATTTATTATGATCCTGTCGTAGGTAATGAAGGAATAACTCTCTACTGGAATAGTAACACCTAGAAAGCCTAGATAGGCTCTCTAGTAACACCTGTCTACTATACACCATATTGAAGTAAAGAAAATTGATAAAATTTATTTTTGATTCAATATATCTTATAAAATCAAATGTTTATTTAATTATAATTACTTCCCCCCCCCATGGTATTTATATTTGGATAAATAATTTTTGCACCTACTGAAATAATTTTCTACGGGCGTCCCTGGTCGCCAGGAATATTTCTTAAGGTTAAGAGAAGGGTCAAGCTCCTATAAAATACAAAATTAATTTCCTCATTAGGAAATAATAGGTATTTAAGAAACAAGAATCATTGATTTTTTTTCTGTTGTGAGTTTGTGACGTTGAAGAAATGCATTACTCTGAATAATAATTCTCTTAGTGATTTTTCAACATTAATTGACTAACGCGTTCACATTTTTAATATTACTTAAACTGATTATTTGTTGTATACTATATCTTGGTCTATATTAAATGTTCATCGTGAGGAAATATCAGAGGATTGGGATATCATTATGGCGTTGTGAAATATTACAAAAATAACGCTCTATAAGTAGGTACTACAAAAATAATAACTGAATGTGCTCGACAACAAACATGTATTTCTCTATTTCGATGTAAATTCCGAAGTATATATACCTTTAAATTAATAAAAGTCAAACGAGTGGAAATACAATATAATATCGTTTATAAGATTTCAAAAACGATTACATCCAACTGATTGCAAACAATATGGTACAATAGCTGAAAACACGGCTAATAAGAAGAACTATTACTACTATTACTACTACCTTAGCCCTCTTGCCTACACCTTTGGATATATGCTGTTAAACTAGAATTGCTTAAATTTAATTTAATAAAAAAATAACAATAAATTCTTGCTAACGGCTTTTTTATCAAGTTTTTTTATTTTTCAATCATCACATGTTACGCACAGATTGTTTTCTAATTAAAAACCAAAGTAAAATTATAATAACTACACAATTTTCAAGTCGAAAATTATATCCATTTTTTGTTCGGAATAAAGCACATAATAATAATAATATTATGTAGACATCATAATAATATGTGCCGTGTAATGTCCGCGGGACGGGCGGTTAAACGCTCGTCGCGTGAAGACTATACGTCGTGTATAGTGTTGTTGTAGTCGTCGGGAGCGTTTTAAAAACGCGTACGCGCGAGTTTCGGACGCTCAGCGTTGCGCGTAGGCGACGGCGGCGGTGGCGACGCGCGACGGCGACTCGGTCGGGTGAACGGCAGACGGACGGCGCCGGTGTTCCCAGAAATTACGCGTCGGCTAAAAAAGCCACAGGGTGGGCGGCGGGGAGGAGGACGGTAATATTTAGCGTACGGCGGGTGAGAGGGGAGGGAGCGAGCGAGCGGTGTGACGCGTGATCGCAGTGCCGGCCGCGGCGATTGGCCGGGAATGACGTCACGGCCGACTGTCGCCCAATGTCCGGAGACTACGCTGTCGGGCGCGCGGGAATACCTTCGCGCGCCGTAGCGTCGATAAGCGGTCCCCGCGCGCCCTCTCCGCCACACGAAAACACTGGCGCGCGCACGCGCACCGACACGTTCGCGGCGAACCGCACACACACACACACACACACACAGTGTATACACAACATACCATTACAACAACAACTATTCTATGATTCGCAACGCACACACACACACGCGACACTTCTTCACCCCGCCGTTCGCACGTCCAGTGTCGCGGTCTCGTAGACCGCAGTCGTTATTCGTTATCCTTTCAGTCGAGTCACGTTATCGTCACATTGTCGTTGTTCTTGTCACCGTTCCAACGCGCGCCGCACACCATCGCCGCATCGCAATCACCAGATTCCCGCGGGATAAACTCGGCCGACACCGCGCCATCGTCGTCAGTCGTTCTGACAACTTCAAGCTTCGTGGATTGCCCCGTCCTAGTGCGAAACCTATCGTCTTCAACCCATCCCCCTCCGTCACCGCCGCCACCGTTCATCGAATTGCGTCGCAATTTTGCATGCACTTCTGGTAAGCAAACACCGACTACTATTTTGTTTCTCCATGTCCGTGTGTCGTTTATTCTCGGCCCCGAAAAATCTAACCCACGGTATCCGAGTCACGGATTTAAGTACGTACCTACTTTTGATCGAGAGAGAAAAAAAAACACATTTTTTTCGTTCTCTCGAACACCACGCGTACCCGCCGCTAGGCAAACAGATATATTGGTTATATAATAAGTGGTTTATTATACGCTTAGGGTCCGATCACTCGATCTCCCCCCCTCTCCTGCGTTTACTCCACAGGTCGCCGCTGCCGCTCCGGATGGACACGACGACCACCAGCTAATACCAACGAGTGTGGTGAAAAAGTACTTAATAACGAATTAACCCGACGTGTACGAGACTCGTATTATGCGATTATTATTATTATTTTAATTAATACCTAATTAACAGAATAATCTAATAAGTACCTATAAGCCATACACGTAGGTATTAGGTTTTATAATCGGTTTATTGAACTATTTTTTTTTTTTTTTTACCTATGCAAGTGTGATACCGTGCACGCTGTGTTTTAAATATTAATAATCGAAGATAAAAGATATTATAGTATAATGTCGTTTTTGAAGGAGATTTATACGTAGGTACTATTTCGGCATGGGAGATTAAAGCACTTTACATTTGTACATAATTAATGCATTAAAGATAATGAGTGACGAATATAAACACCCTTGAAATTTATTTCAAGGCCAAAAAAAATTATAGGTATGCCTTCTGTTAGTCTGAGACTACAGTCTATGTAGGTAGTTCTGTAATTTTGGATTCATGAATAATAATAATAAATTGTTATGTAATGGTTTTTACTTATATAACAACTTTATTTTATAGCAACTTCTAGCTTATTTATATCTTGCATAGGTAATTTGAATGTATTATTATTAAGTAGCCTACGTCTATGTAAATGCATAATGTCTCATTCAATTGATGGTTTAATTAAATTATTGTGTGTTACATTGCATTTAATTCTCTATCTAATGTTACTATAATATACAGAGCTAATAGGTACTATTCGTCTTTAATTTTTCTTGCCTTTATAAGTAGGTATGTTTTTCTTCTTTTTTTACTGAAAGCGATATCTATTTAAAGAATATTTTCTTATTAGAATTGCATTAAAGACGAAAAACTTTGCATTTAAATGTTTTAACATACTTTATTGATGAATGATTTGAATAAATGTAGTTAATATTGTTTCTAAAAATTCAAGTCACACAAAATATATATTTATTTTAGGTATTTGTTTTTACTTGCTACCTATCAAATAACATTGCGTGTAGTTGATTTTTACCTGAATATTATATATTTTATATTTTCTGTAAACTTAAGTATATCTTATATTTTGATTAAAACCATTTAAATATCAGATGAAACTGGACGACAGTGTGATTATCTTTTAATTGTGGTCAGAGTTCAAATATCTCTATACAATTTTCTATTGTAAACAGTAGTTTTCTATTTGTATTTTTTGTTTGAAAAAAAAATACAAATAGCTTAAGTACCATTACAATATATACCTATATACTAATACAACATAATTTTCTTCATAGGTGAACGTGATCTACTGTCTCCTGTAAAAGGGAGGTAATACTGTTGTGTATCGAAACCACCATTACTTTTGTAAGCACTAAAGGAAATTCAAAAGTTAGTATTATTTATCAAGTACTTATTTTCTATTTTAAATGTTACTAAATATTTTATTTTTATTCAGGCCAAGGCACCATGTTCTACTGCATCCAAAACTGTGTCATCTTCATGTCCTGCCGAGAAAACCGGCACCCCCAACATGAACGCTCAGTTGCACCAGTCATCAATGCTTCAATCTGCCTTGGCGACCAGTTCAAATTCACTAGTGTCCGCTGCACCCATCAAAATGGAGGGCTTAGTGGATGAATTTCTAAATATGTGTGCAAACGGTACGGTATCTCTAGTTTAATAATTTTATTAATTATGGCTACCTACAAGATAGTAATATTTATAATAATATTTACAGAAAAGAATAAATGCGATAGACAAGCACCCGGGATTATAAATTCAAGTAACAGCACTAATGACATAACAATGTACAGAGAAGACGAGCCGTATTTAGACATGTTTCAAATGGTGGACGCGCCTGCTTTATTGGCGCCGTTCTCAACACCTCAAAATGTTTTCACAATTGACGACGACTTTAAGATATCTGAACCAGAGAACCAACCAATTATTCCTTTAGAGAATACAGCTTTTAAACAACCCATATCTGTGAGAAAAAACTCTACGCTGAGATTGGATGTTGGCCTACAACAAGTTCAGTCAACTAGTTATGGTGACATTCTAAATACACCAGAAGTTGTAAAAACTTTGACTGAACAGGAATCTAATTTCAATCTTCTAGCTTATGTTTTTGATGTGAGTTTACTATTATTATATCAAAATATTTAATTATAATATATATATATTTTAATTTATTGTTCTTTTGTAATCAATTTATTTAATATTTATTCACGTTTGTTATTTTATGTAGGAAAAAAAATCTGACAATCTCGCCGAAGTACCTACACCGAAGAATGCACCTACTATATTACCAAACTCTCAGTGGTCTCGTAAACGACGTAGTAGTAATTCATCCGCTTCCGTGCAAACAGACGATGATGATTATCCAAAACACAGGAAGCCTAATGAAGATTACCATTCGTCAGACGACAAATATAGACAGTTGAGAGATCGTAATAATGAAGCATCGCGTAAGTCCAGGGCCACGAGAAAAGCCAGAGAGAGTGAGTTGAACGATAGCGCCAGTCAATTAGAAGCCACCAACAGACGGTTGACTATCAAAGCTGAAGAACTGGAGAAAATGGTCAATGACATGAGACAAGCTTTATTAAAAATTATGACAAAAAAATAATAACGTAAACCGCTAATTTACACATGCATATTAACCCTCTCCATCTCTAAAAAATTACTAAACACTGAAATAACAAATCTTTCAGGCTCGTATTAGTGTTTTATTATATAATCTGTGTGCTTATTCTGTAAACATTTGCTAGGCAAATAAAGTAATTTCAGCTAATATACATAAAATATCTAATCATTAAGTTTTTAATTACATACATTTAGTATTTTTACGATATTATATTTATTTATATTTATTTTTTGAATCTAAATCTTTTTATATATTTCTGTATTTTAGAGCTAAAATAAAATCTAATATTTATTTTGTCCATACTATGTGCGATGTCCATTTATTATTATTACTATTATTATTATTATTTATTTTTTTTATTTAACCTCTCCTCTTATCCATGTAGAATTAATATTAATTACATATTATGAACACTGAGACATCTCGCTACAATAAAGACAATGTTGTATTCTTTATAATTATTGGAAGAGCAAATTGGTTAATAATGAACATTGTCATTTTGTATAATATATTGATATAAAATATGTGTGTAATGTGTATACTGAGTATTTAAGTATACATCAAAAGGTTACTGGATACTGACTATTATAAATAATTTTATCTTTGGTAATAATAAATAACTATTGAATATGTATAGTATCTATATATTACATCATCGTGTAATTGATTTCACTTCTGTTGAATTTATAAAACAAAATGAGGTCATTTCATTGACTGGCAACAAAACTCGTTATACTGGTGTGTACTACAATTTTACCAGCAATTATCATTGGGGTTTGATATAGATTTAATTACACACTTGATAACTTGATATTATTTTTAGTACATTATCATCAGTAGGTACCAGTGTCCTATCGGCATATATTAAATAATTCTATTCAAAATTGTTGTCGGCACATCGGAGATTAATGGTTTTAAATAAAATTAAAATCTTTGTAAATCAGTTTTGACTTTTGTGCAAAGTCATTACTCGGTTAAATGTTAAAAAATTAACAAAACAAAATTATTAAGAACTTATATACAAGATTAGAGTCTTAAGTTTATGGAATACTATCATTTAACTTCATTAGCCGTAGGATTATAATTATTACTTTCAACGAAAATAGAATTATTACGGGGTAGTGAAATATAATAGGAAATCTTCCCCAATGACTTTCGGTCATTATCAGCCAAATTGTAGACATTTCGTTGTTTCAAAAAATGTCCACGAGGAAAAAAAAAATGTTCATAGACACTCTGAAAACATCGCATAATTATTGTTGTGACAATTCAGTTGATCAATACCTACCAACTGTGTGGTTACTACGGTTACATATTCTGTGAACGCTGACACAAAGGGTAGGTAAATAAGGGTTCTGTAGGAAACTGAAATACTGAAATCTCTGAGATTCGTAAATAAGTAAAACGACGAGTAGTCTTAAATATACAAAACGAGGGAAAAAAATTTATATCTTATATAATAAAATTAACTCTGACAATTTGTAAACAATAAAATAATACAAACTTTATTTTTTAAGAGCTTGTACATACTATTACAGTGTACTGTTGATTATCTGCGAGCAAACTATCCGCGTTGCGGATTATCCGCTGTCTTCCGTGGAATCATCTATATACCTATATTATGTATACGAAAAAATATATATTGTATCATTCCATTGTAAATCATTATAGGTTTAATTGGGTTACATAAATAATTTATAATTTTTATTAATTTTTCATTATACATACATGTGTATCTTTTTTAATAATATGTAATAATAATAATTTTCAATTTATTTTTATTATAAAATTTAATTTTGCAGATTATCCGCGGGATTCGTTTATCCGTCAATGTCCTGCCACAGTGCCACCCTAATCCACGGATAATCGAAAGTACACTGTATATATAAAACAAAAAAACCGGACATACTTAGCACCAAGATTGCTCATTGCTCGGGTCAGATACTCTTGGTGAGTGTGTAGAATTTTGAAGAAACAATAATTTTTCAATAAGATGATTATGAACGAAGGAAGTTAATAAAATTTAAAGAACAATATAATAGTCATCTTTTTCAACACACCCACCACGAGTATATGGCCCGAAGAGCGAAGAATATCCGTAGCGCAAAGTATGTCCAACCTTGTCTATACTTTACTTTACTTTAATTTTTTTTTTTATCTAACAAATAAAGGAAAAACAATTTAATGAGAAAAAAAAACGTTTTCAAAATTTTCTTGCACCAAAATATTTCTCGCATTATTGTTTATCCATGTTTGAATTTTCATAAAGTTTGGATCAAAAAAATATGGTTTCAGGGTCTTTTTTGTCAAGTTTTGTGTGACTTGGGGGGGGGGGG
>JAIPRM010007121.1:0-17601 GCA_025469315.1 Stegophylla sp. TES_Ste_2020 | reverse complement strand
AATTATATACACTTTTGAACATTTATTGATGAAAAAAGTTTTATTTACTGATTTAAAAATACTGTCTAGTATCTAATAAATATATATATATATATATTTGTTAAAAATAGAAAATTCGGGTCAGGTAAGCAAAATTTTTTTGCTTATACTGTTGTTAATAGAGAGCCCTGGGGCCCCCACAACCCTAAATCCGGCCCTGACTATATACCACACTATGTAAACTACCACTACCGCTGTACTATACCGCGGCTATTACCACTACCGCTGTACAATATATTATGACGTGTATAATATACGGGAAAACAATATTATTATATTACATCCCCGACGACGCGGCGTGTGTACACGAACCCATCTCATCGTCTGTATTAACTTTGCGCGCCTTTGCTTCCTTAGCAAACAAGTCAATAGAAATAACAATAATAATAATATCTGCGACGCCACGCCGCGCCGCCGCCGTCTGTATTCTTATTCCGTCGTATTACCTACATGATGTTGTATAGCATGTTTCTCCGGCAGTCACTCTTTTCTGCCAAAAGTATATTTCCCTTTTTCCATCAAAAATCATAAATTGATAAACATATAATAATTATAATATGATAAAAAAAAAAAATCTAATCGTAAATTCATCTGACTAACTACTAACAGATTTAATCTAACCTCACTATAAACAAGAATAACTATATAAAAATTGTTGGCAGATAACATAATTGTTTAATGTGGTAAATTATCTATATAAAAATGTTATTTGACAAAAAACGATAATAATATGTGTCATGCCCGTTTCTCCCTTCCCCTCATTTACCCTACCATAACTTACTGATATACTCTATCCTACCGTGGAAACCTAGGCAATCACGGTAACAATGGTTACGCAGTAATTATTGTTACACGGTTATTGTGTAACCGAACTATTGTTCAAAATCGTTATATTGAAAATATGATTTATCGTTTCATTAAAATCTAATACACCCACCAAGAACATCCCATACTCGGAAAGCTAAGTATGTGTGTCCTTTTTCCGGATTAATTTTATGGAAACACTTTTTGTAGTACAGAAATACCTGTGCGAAAGTTTCGTACACCAAAACGTACATCCAAAATTGAGTTAAATCCGCGAGGCCCCGGGCAGTTGTCAGAATTAACTGGGTTCACTCGACGGCGCTGAATGTACACGTGATATGTGCATATCATAATGATTTGTGTGTGTTATAATATTATAATTATAATATTACGGTAACTCGTGAGTGCGGCACACATCTGCTGCTCCCGAGCTCCGAGTGTACAGTCGAGTCGCCGGCGCTGTTGCTGACGCGTCGTAATAAGTAGTGTAGTGCTATAGTATATACCAGTGGTTCTCAACCTTTTTTGATTTGTGTCACCTTTGACCGAGATATTTCTTCACCACGTCACCCTACCATTAAACTAATCAGTAGTGCTTGGATATGTATGTTCTAAAAATTCATAAAATATGCCTTTGTGCACCAAACATTTTCAAATATGCCTTAATAAAATATTTTCTCCTTCTAAAATGTTAAAAATCACATTTTTATAAAATTAATTACTAAAATAACCAGAAAACCACAAATGAGACCTTAACATCGTAAAATATGTTCTAAAAACTTTACGTTTCTAAAATATGCAAAAATAGTAAACAGATTTTGTACACTAAACTATCATACAGAAAAAATATGCAAATTCATACACATCCGAACCGCACAGTAATCAGTAATTTGTGATCAATGACGTACTCAAAATTTCTTAACGGTCGGAGGAATAGGGATGGATGAATGAGAAAGAAATTAAAAAAATATAATGTAGCCGTTGAGAAGCGCAGATCTTGTGTTAAGGTTTAAATAGATTTTTTTTTTTTTTGATATTTCAAAAAATTTCCTCATTTTTTCTTTTCCTTCAGGATTGAGCGTCACCCTTACACTGGGTTTATGTCACCCTAAGGTGACATGTCACCCTGGTTGAGAACCACTGGTATATACTATACCAGTGGTTCTCAATCTTTTTAGGTCCACGACCCAAATTATTTTTCAAAAACTTATCGCGACCCACATGGTTTTACATTTTTAGAATAAAAAGGTATTTTTAAAAAGCCGGACATACTTCGCACGACGGGTGGTATTCTCTTGACGGGCGTATTAAATTTTAAAGAAACGATAAATCATTTCTTCAGTAAAACGATTCTGAACGAAGGAAGTTAATAATATAAGAAAAAAAAAAAAATAAACATCATTGTAAAAACACTAGCTTCTTCACTTCATTCAGAATCTAAAATCAAAATTAATTTAATACTTTATTAATTTATTAATTAATTGATTCATAATGAATAAAATTTTACAAATGTATGCAAATGTGCCACTCCATCATTTTTACAGTAGAGTTTGGTTAAAAACGTAATTTTTTGAGAATTTATATAATCAAACAAATTTCTCAAAAGCTGATTCGAGACCCACCAGTGGGTCGCGACCCACACTTTGAGAAACGCTGTACTATACTATCGCATAGGTATATAAAATGTGGTAACCGCGGTACACGGGAAACGCACGCCGGCGTCTCCCCCGTAGTTTCCCATTAACGGAGCACGCAACTCGCGCCCGACTTCATCATTAATCCCACACGACGACGACGACGACGCGTAGAAAACACGCGCCGCCGCGGCATTATTATAGGCGTTTTTTCCCCCGTAGATATTCCTTGATATTTTACCCCTCAGCCCCTCGTCCACCCTCGCTTTCACCCGCTTACTCGTTATTATTATTTATTATTTCTATTTTTATGTACACACGTATAATACACGAGAGACGCAATAGATTTTTTTCTGGGTAATGAGTGATTTTTTTTTTGTTTTTTTGTAAATTTCGTTCGAAACGAGACCCACATCTCGCGTCGAACAGGTGGCAAACGCCGCCGGGCCGAATGTTACCCCTTTACCATCCCATCATGTACGAACAGTGCTCGTCTGCACACACATGCACCATACGCACACACAACAAAGGTTTGTGCGCGGTGGAGGATCCAGAGCTGGATTTTGAAGGCGGCAAAAACCTGCACGACTTTTTCCCCCTACATTCGTTTGCCTAATACATTCGTTTGGCTTATCAGCCGCGAGAGTCGCGTTACATTTTCAGCTCTCAATGTTGACAATAAATTTAATATTTAACTTTGAGAAATAAAATCATTTTCTTCGAGATTCTTATTTGACACGAAATACGTAAATTTTCCAGATTCTGAACGTAGTGAAGATGCTAGTGTTTTTACAATGATGTTTATTTAAAAGGAAAAAGTAAAAAAATTTTCTAAAAGAGAAAACAAAGTTACAAATTATAAAATATATAAATACATGATATTGTATTAATATAGATAGTATATTATAGAGTTTAGGGTGCTTCAGAATTTTTTGAAAATATATGGCGTGCCGTGAGTCGAAAAAAGGGTTGGGAACCCCTGGGTTAGATTTTATATTTTATACAGAACACGGCGGCGTATTATTTCAAACGCGCCGCTTCTTTTATGCATACAAACCTTAGAACATTATTATTATTTGAGAAAACACACGCGATCGGTGTAAATACAGGGTATCCCACGACGATTACGATTTACGTGAGGCGTTCCTGAAATTCAGGGCTTATTTCTAAGTGCATTCGGGCCGATTTCGCAGTAAAGCAAGTTGACGAAACGAATTTCGCAAAGCTGAACTCGTGTTTGATTTATGAAATGTGTCAAAACCCGAGAATGAAATTGGAAAATTTCACGAATTGTCATTGTTTGTTTATTTATATTTTTTCTTTGAAAATCCGCAAATACTTCGCATCGTTCCTCGGGTGGGATACTCTAGGTGGTTGTGTTGAATTCGGAAGTGGTTAACGGTAAATATTATTTCTTCGATAAAACGATTTCGAGTGGAGATATTATAGTTAATTTTTGACGACAATTGCAAAATTCTTAGTTTTGTAGTCTGAGTATTTTTAAGAATTCTACATTTACAAGCAGGATCGATTTTGCCATGTTATTATGAAATTAAAGTTCTTGTTATAGTAAAAGCTGTCGAATATTGTTCTCTACAACTCAATTAACTTTGTTTCGAACTCGAAAGTTCCTCCTTAGCCCACTCGCTCCATTATATAATATCTCCTCTTGATATGTATGTTCCTAGAAAACGCGTAGTTGAGAACAATATTATTGTTAGATTAGGCCCTGCTGAGATAATTGAGATACCTAGTGAAATTTTGTTGTTTTTTTTTTTTTAGGGTTTTCGTAGACTATGTTAATGATTTATAACGAAATTTTATGTTTTAGTGAAATAGATTAGAATTTTTTTTATTAGTTTTCGATAAATTTGAAAAAAGCCATTTTAAAGAAGTTATTTTTCTGAAAATTTTGATTTTTATATTTTATTTCCATTGATTATGTGATTTTTTTCATAGTTTTCATAGAAATTACGACTTTAAATTTAATGCTATGGTGCAGTGGTTTCCAAAGTTACTACTCATCACGCCTCCCGTAAATAGTTAACAATAAAACAGGTTATTAACAGTTACTTAATATATACGCTTAAATTTGTGATTGTCTCCGCGAGTTTTCGAAAAAAGGACGTACCTTCGCACCGCGGGTATTCTTCACTTTTCGAGTGGGATACTCTCTTGAGGGTGTATGGAATTTTAAAGAAACGTTAAATCAAAATTACCATCTAGAGGCGAATTGTGATTCAAAAAATTTCTATAGTCGAGACTATTAGACAAGTATTTATGAACAAAAACTTGTACACATAAAATAAAATAAAAATAACATTTAAATAACATTGTAAAAACCCTAACCCTTTCGCTGCACTCGGTCTCTAAAGAGAAAAAACCGAGTTTGACTATCGTAATGATCTCGGGAGATATCGCAGCGGGTAAATATTCGTGAGACACCACGCAGTGGGATCGCGCCACACACCGCAGTCGTTAAATTTATTGAATGTCCGTGCGTGTATTTACTAGGGTTTCGGACGACCGTGAGAAAAAGAAACAAACTTCGTGTGAATCGTAATGTTTATACTTGTGTGTGTAATAATTAGATTTCGGTGTGTTAGTACCTGAGTGACTAAAGTTATTTAGCCTTTGATTTCGAGGAGTCTATAAACGACTGATATATTGTCTTAGAAATTTTTACTCCTTAAAGGGTTTAAACGTTTAAAATGTAAAACACGACTTGAATTTTCAAGTTAGTGATTATTTTTATAATAACTCTTGGCAAATGACTGTTTTTTCTAAATTCTAACTCTCGGCTAAAACGTATTATCATAATAGTCCGAATAGCTCTATGTGTTTATACTTGTGAGATTAAAAAGTATTGATAGAAAAGTCGGACACCACGGTTGTTATTCGCTCCTCGGGTCAGATACTTTTGGTGCATGTGTAGAATTTTAAAGGAACCATAAGTCATTTCTTCAATGATAATACTATTCTGAACGAAGGAAGTTAATAATATTATAAGAAACACACCCATTTGGAGTATCTGACTCGAACATCGAAGAATACCCGTGGTGCGAAGTATGTCCGGCTTTCTCGTTTATATTTTATCTATCTTTGCTTTAGTTTACTTTACTATACTTATCTTCTCACCACGAATATTCTTTGCTCTTCGGGTCAGATGCTCTTGGTGAGTGTGTTGGAAATGAAGATCGTTGAATTAATCGTTTCTTTAAAATTCTTCACACCCAACAAGAGTATCTGACTCGAGGAGTGAAGGATATCCATGGTGCGAATTATGTCTGGCTTATTTTCTGTGAATACTTTTTCGCGTACGCAAGTTTTTGAAAACCAGATTTGCCTCCTCAGGATAGTACTTTAGAGAGCTCATTTTTCGAAATGGTTTTAACTCATATTTAAGTAAACTTTTATTTCCGTTTTTGTTAAAATGAGTGTTAGACATTTTCAGTTTTTAAACGTTAAAACTTAGCTCTAAGTCGATTATCTAGACAATAATTAATGAAACGGAGATTGATTAGTCTGTCGTTAAATAATAACATACAGCATACTCATTATAAAACTGACAATATAATTGTGGCGGTCGTATCAAAATGGTTTTATTGAAAAGAAATAATTTATCGTTTGTTTAAAATTCAACATCACCCGTCTCCGCCCAAAGAATATCCCCCCCCCACCCCATAGGAGTGAGGAGTGCTCATGGTGCGAGTATATTTTATTTGTATTTGTATTATTTCGCGACAAATACAAATATATGTGATAATGTCAAAAATTATTATACGTATTGCACAGTCGAGGAGGCAGCAGCTTAATAGCACGGGGTGGGTGGTGCATAACGATTTGAAAACATCCCCATGTTTATCCATACGTATATAGTAGTGCACGTCTTCGTGTATGACATTTCGGTACAGGTTTCTTTTCTGTTCGAGCCGATTCGTGCGCAGTAAATCGCGTCGGTAAATCATCCACATAATATTATTGTTATTTTCGTGTCGTGTCGTTTTGAACGTTCTCGTGTGTATGCCGTACAGACGTCCGGGTAATAATAACCGAGAGAAATCAATAGAGAAAAAATAATAATAACAGAGCTACGCCGCCGCCGCCGCCGCCGGCCGGTTATGCCGTTTACTACCTGAGAGTTGTAGTTGTTACCCGAAGTGGTTTCCGTGATTTTCGAAATGTAGAACAATATTATTCCAACAACCCCTCCACACAACATACAATACAATACGCCGCGTTCGGGCAGGTACACCCGAAGAAGACGATCCCCGTGGCGGCTATTCAACGGAGACGGCGGCGGCCCGAACAAGGAAAGCCGACGGAGATTTTTCGGATAAAGAGAAGAAGAAGAAGAAGAGAACATTCGGCTCTTATTATTATTATTATTATTATTATTATTATTATATGGTGTTCACAATACTACAAACGTCGAACGCGGGGATTCTTTTCAACTCCTCCGCGAGACTGCACACAGATAAACCATCTTTGGGTTTCGACGCTCTGTTAAATGTTATGTGCTGGTACACGACGACGTCGACATAATATAATATAATATATAATATAATGGTACTGCGCACGTCGGCGGCAAATGACACTGGATCCAAAAAAAAAAACTTATTTCTCACGTTCGGCGGTCTGGGGGGGAGGGGGGGGATCGATTGGATTTCGGGCGACGAATCTGCAGAATTATTGACGTGGTATGGAGCAAGAAAAAAAAAAAAACCAAATTCGTATAATTCGCTTTTTTTTTATCTTATTTTGTTGAGCATTAGTTAAACACATATTATGTGAAAGGAAAGACGAGCACCGAAAAAGAGGTAGACAAGAGTTTTTGGAGTGTGATATGTGATAAGTGGACGTGAAGGTGGCCGTAGGGTTCTTAATTAGAAATATTTCAAAATTGAAAATTTCGCTCTTTGTGAAATATTTCAATGAAATTATATAAGTATATTTTTTCTGATATATGCGAACGACAAAATTCTTTGTTATTGAGAAGTGAAATTTTATCAACCATCTGATTTTGTCACTCAAGTTATGAATTTCTCGATAAAAAATTTACATTTTGACTGTGTAGTCAATAATTATTGTCTAGTACCTAATATACTAACCAAAAAAAAATAAATATTTTTTCTTAAAAATAACATAATAATATATTACAACTCTCATACAATTTATCCGATTATGTAAATAATTTTATTTTGATGATTTTTTCACATAATTAAATTGTAGCTAAAATACATACTAACAAAATGTATTAGTTGATTTAATTAGATCGATATTACGTGTAGAGATGATGAGTGTTGCTTAGATCGTGTTGAGAAAAAAAATTGAACATTGATGAAAGAGAAGTTTCATCGTTGTGTGAATTAAAAAAAATAATTTACTAAAGCAAGTCTTGTTCAAAATTAACTGATACATTATTCAGTATAGGCTGTCATAAGGTTATGACATACATTTATAATTTATAAGCTATAAAATAAGCATGAAATTGTTGAAAATTAAAAAAAAAAAAATACTACATACAATTATTATCAATAAACAAAAAACTATGGACACTTTTCACTTATAAGTAATAAATCATTTGTATTTTCTATTTTCATACAATTCAGACATATTTCTGATTTCTATAACATGTCATTGTTATCTCACCTTGATTATATTAGTTACAACTAGATAAAACGATTTTTTTTTAATATAAAATTATGAATTCATTTTATTTTTCACGTAAATGAAATATCCCGTGAAAGTTTCGTGAAATATTTCAAGAAAATAAATTTCATGGAATTTTAAAACCTTAGGTGGCCGACCCCAAATAGTTATGGGAGGAGAAGAAGTGAAAGGAGAATTTCTGATTTTATAATTATAAATTTAGTGGATAGATTAGGCATACTTAAAAAAAAAAAATGGATAAAAAGGTGTGTTTTAACATCGCTGTTTCTGCAGTCCAGTAAATTATTGTAATATTATTTTATAACTAGGGCCCGGATTTCAATGCGAAATTCATATTTTTTTGGGGGTGATCATAGGCATTATGCTTTCCAACAACAAAATTTGTTTCATGTGACAGAGACCTCAAAACCAAAACTTTTCTTTTGCATATTTCGATGCTTTTTCATTTTTAGGGCATATTTCAGAATTTTTCAGTTTTTTTATTCGTTTTAATGCATATCTGAACAATAAACCTACAATTTTAATTTATAATATCAGCTGTACATTATACAAGCCAATAATTTAAATTTGGCTAATTAAAAATATTATTTTCCACGTTTTTCGGTTTTTTCCTTAATTAATAATATCCATAAATCTCTCTGTAATCGCTATAAAGTTTGAATCTTATCTCTAGTCAGTCACCACGGGCTCGACAAACGGAAAATAGTAAAATTGCATTTTCAAAGGGGAAAATACATTGTAAAGTGCATTTTTGACTGTTTTTTTTTTTTTTTTAGAGCATTTTTCGACGATTTTCAGCGCATTTAAATCCCTAGCCCTAATTATGACCCCCACACTGTTCCATATTCATAGTACGGTCGCACCAGTGACCCAGGCCGCTCCCGGTCATAGTTATTTATTATTTACGAACGATACACAACATTGGTCTTATGAACGCGCGCGGGTATTATTTTAATTATTCAGCCGCGCGCGTATAATATTATTATTTATTTTATTAAGACTGTTATTATATTGTTACGCTCATTTGTGCGCGTAGCACCTGTAGAGCGAGATTTCGAACGCGATCACTTACAAAAATAATATAATCGAGGAAATCCATCACGTGAGTTGTACGCTACCAGTGTACCAGTAGTTGTACACCTAGTAGTAGTAGCAGCAGCTGTTTGTTGTCCATGTGCTCGCTGCCCGAAACGCGTTATTCGCGCGTTCAAACGCATATTAATATCCTGTAATATTAACGATAATGTACCCACCACAGGGGTTCTCAACCTTTTTGCCGTCGAACACGGTATTTTGGGCGTAATTTATTTATTTATTTCAAACATACGGACTGTAAGTCCTATTACAAAATGGAATACATAATATAAAGTTCAATATTATAAATTGAATTATAAACAAACTTAAAACTAAAACAAGAATAATTTTTTGAATTTGATTTTACAATTGAAATATTATACGAAATTCAAGGACCGCTAAAATAGTCAAAAATTAATTTATTACCTGCAGGACAATTCATGATATTATTATAATTCCTATTGGAACGTATCTGATAAAAAGGTTTAGGATCACGGGTATTAAATAGAATTTTTTTGAAATCGGATTAGAGAAAGGATAGTTCAGGGCAATCAGTGTAAAAATTTAGAGAGTAAAAGTGAACGCCTGTCGTTAAGTAATGATAGATTTAAAAAATTAAGAACATTATCGTATGACTCATGAACGGGTCTAGAAATATTAAAAATTTAAAAGAGATAGAAAGCGTAGAAAGTTATTTTGTACCGATTCAATAGTTTCGTTTTGTTTATAGTTGTATTATTTATCCAAATCGGAGGGCAATATTCTAGATTAGAACGAACAAGATAGCAATAGAGTGTCAATATCAATATAAATTTAATAACTCATAATTATAAATATTATATTAAACATAATAATTTGTAATCTTTTATATAATATTATCATTTAGACGGATTGAAAAACCTTCTGATTTGATGTTATATCTTAGATAAAAAAAAAAAAAAAAAAATGTGTCATCTGTACCGAATTATCTAGATTATAGACAAATAAAACCTAAATCCAAAAAAAAAATCAGAATTTTCAAAAATTTGAGAGTTTATGGTAAAAACAATAGGAAAATAACAAAAGTATAATACCTATAGTAGGTACTAGGTAGATAATAAGGTTATCTTTGACACCAGACAATAACGAGATAGATCATACCCAAATCAGTGTTTTGCCCAAAAATCAAATTTTTTAATTTTTCTCTAGGACATAAAATTGATTGATAACTCATTATAAAGAGTTTATCAAATAGATAAAAAATGTGAAATTAAAAAATTAGAAAAAAATAACTGACTCTATAACTATTAAAAAAGACGAACAATTATGGACCGCAAAAACTGAAAAACAGATTCAGCTGTTTGGGGTATTGTTTAAATCACATCGGCTAGGAGAGGGGCAATAGAGTTTTAGAATTATACCTTTAATAGTTCATTTACAATAGATCATTTAAGTTGAACACCATAAAAACATAAAATTTAAAATTTTCAAAACTTCAAGAGTTTGTGGTAAATAGGAAAAAAAAATAAATGTAACTCAGTAATGATAAGAAGGTGGGCAGTTAAATTTGGCTTTAATACAAGGTATTAATGTGATAGTAGACAAGCAGTATGAATTATATACAAAATGTGAAATTTTAAAATTGAAAAAAAAAAAAATTAAATAATAACTTTTCAACAGTTAAAAAAAAAAAAATCATTTTAGTCGAAAAGTACAATGTATGTTCCATATAATATGAAAAGAATTTTAATGATACAAAAATAGGTCAACATTTTTGAACGAGATTATAATATTAATAGTTCTTCAAAAATTAAAAATTTTTGTTGCCAGTCCCAATTTTGCAATTGCTTTTAACCATATTATTATATTTTGTTCGTATGTTTGCATAGAAATACAAATAATAAAATAATACATTTAAAATGAAGAAAAGAAACTACCGGATTTTAGATTGGGCGACTAGAGTGTCTTCTATTTAGATTTTCATATAAGCCAATTTTAGATTCTGAGAGTGGAGCGAAGAAGCTAGTGTTTTTACAATGCTGTAAAATTTTATTTTTTTATGGTTATATATATATATATATATATATATATAGAAATATTTGTTCAAAAGTATCAACCAGTAATTTATTGTATTTGAAAAACAATTAATTTTTCTTCACTTTTGACCGGCGAAATTAGGTCATTGACGACGGATTTGTTATTCCACGGACGTCATAAATGTGTATGAACTTACTACGTATGTATACATATTGTTAAATAATAATTAATGTGCGCGTATTACGTGTGTGTCTATTAACAACGAATGCGCAAACAATACACTCAATTAGTCGGGGGGGGGGGATCAGTGTGCGCGAAACAACAATTATTATGCGCTTGTTACTGGCAATTTTGTCGATAATTCAGCACGTGCGCGCGCGCATTACGATCGAATTAAACCGTTTAAATTGAATAATATATATTAGTGTCTATCGTCTGTCGGGGGGGGGGGTGGGTCGTCGGGGCTAATTAGGTTTGCGTTAAATTGGAACGAACCCGTATTAGCGATTTTCCATCGTTATTAAAGAACACGCGATGCTGCGACGAAAACAGAGCCGGCGGCGCTAAGAACTATCAGTTGTGGGGAGGCAAAAAAAAAAACGTTCTTTTTTCGCCAATTTTTCCGACTCCATTCCGCATCATTTCTAATTTGCCACCGACGACTGATTAAATTATTCATTTCGAATTTCAAATTGAATATTTATTAATCATGCAGTGTGATAAAGAAAAAAAAAAAATCATTATTTATCATAATATTAACTATTTACCAACAAAATTTAATCATTCTGTCAATTTGTTATTATTATGTTAATTGTTGTTTTTATTAAACGCGGCGGCGGCAACAATAACAATTATTACTCTTTACACGTAATATATTATTCAGAACGTTAATTTCTTACAACAGGAACTACTCTGTGGCTAAAAACCACTGTCAATACGAGTCTTGTTGTAAATTATCATTCACAACACCTGTCGTGTGTCCTGTTATAATACCACGAATGGCCATTAAAATATTATATAACGAACACGACTATTCTTACTATACCCAGTTATTTTAAAGTTATATAAATATTCATAGAAAATGCAAAAAAAGGTGCAGTAACGAGTATGATGCAGGATATGTAAACATGTTTAACCAAAATAAAAGTCAAATTGACTTTGTGTTAATATCAAAACAGAGAATTCGTACGTATTATGTGATTATTATTTTTAAAATTTATTATAAAATTCAAAATCGACATGATTTTTCGTTTCACATGACGGTTTCTGCTATTTTGGATTCTGAGTGGGACAAAGAAGCTTGGGTTTCGGAAGCTATACAATTTCCTCGAGCATAAATATCGGAGAATTTCTCCCCTCGAATAATATAATAATGTTTCTGTGCTGCCATATTCGTTTTCTCTCTCTCTCTCTCTCTCTCTCTCTCTCTCTATCTATCTATCTTTCTCTTTTGCTCTGTACACTTTTTTTCAATTACTCGGTAGAGAATTTTTCCCCGAATCAATAAATTTATTTGGGATAAGTATTTCTAACAATTTTTACCGACATCTTAAAAGGAACAGTTTTAATTTTTCCACAAAACAATCAAAAAGCTATTAGGACATATAGATATTACAGAGAACAATTAAAAGAATTGAGCAATTATTATTATTAATTTATCTTTTTTCAGCCGAATTGAAGACGGTATCGCCCCCCCCCCAATAGGGCGATATCGCCCACTTTGGGAAACACTGATCATCTTTGCTCGGCACCGTTTTGCGCAGCTTTTTCACGCGAATTTCCGATCACGGGTCGATCGCCGAAACCCCCTCCTGTGTTCGCGAATCCATTAAACTCGTGTACGACGACGACGACGACGACGACGATGCGGTAACCCGTCGTGTTCCCAACGTGGATTTTCATTTGTTTTCGTTTTTCCGCACGCCCCTAGCACGGCGGCGGCGCAATCACTTTTCCGTGTAAACACGATCGTCGGTCGGTAGTTCAAACCGTGCTTATGTTTACGGTTCGTTTATTGAAAATTCCATTTTATTATCGCGGCTGCACGTCTTGTAAACACAAACAAGCGCCGGCGGCACATGTAAGCATTTGTGTGAGCAACGTACGTACAAACGAGCGCAGTATAAGCCCAATTGATTGAACGACGTGCAAATCGTTGAAAACCGTTTTTACAATAATGTTTGTTTCTTTTTTTTTTTTTTCTCGTGTACCACTTTTCGTATGGAAATATTTGTCCAAAAGTTTTTGATCAGCAACTTTTCGAAACCGGATTTGCCTCCAGATGGTAACTTTAGAGAGGTCATTTTTTGAATTTCTCAATTTCTTTCTTTCTTTTTTTTTTTTTTTTGTGGTAAAAACTACCCAAAATTTGACAAAAACGACTCGGAGACAATCATTTTTTGATCCGAACTATATGAGAAAAATTTAAACATAGATAGAAAATAATATGAGAAAGATTTTGGCGAATGAAAATTTTGGAAATGTGAAAAAAAAATTTTGGACATTTTTCTAACATTTTTTTTTCTCATTTATTTTTTTTCGTTTTTAACTTTCTTCGTTCAGAATCGTTTTATTGAAAAAATGATTTATCGTTTCTTTAAAATTTTTAAACCATGTTTCAAGTTTATTTCCGAATTAATAGAGGTTATAATTATTGTATAGTCGAAATTATTATTTTTTTTCAATGCTCATTCATAATGTTTTTCTATTAATATGGTTTAAGGGGGGGAGGTGTCCAGACAACCAAAACACCCCCCCCTTGGTTGTGCGCTGCTACTTAACGGTACAACGTACGGTAAATGACATTGTGTAACTATCGTAGAAAAGTCAATTAGATTTCGCTACATGAAATTTCTAATTAACGAATTCTCGTAAAATGTCCATTAAATATTGATTATAATAAATATATTAAAAAAAAAAAAAATGTTAGAAAAATGTCCAAAATTGTTTTTTCACATTTTCAAAATTTTCTCGCGCCAAAATCTTTTTTTTTATATTACTATTTTCTATCTATGTTTAAATTTTCATACAGTTCGGATCAATAAATGATGGTTTCCGGTCGTTTTTTCTAAAAAAAAATTGGAGAATTAAGAAATTCAAAAAACGACCTCTGTAAAATACAATCTAGTGGCAAATCCGGTTTCAAAAAGTTGTCAAGTATTTCCATGCGAAAAGTTGTACACAGAAAAAAAAAAATTAAAAAATAAACATCGTTGTAAAAACACTGGCTTTTTCATGTCGTTCAGAATCTAAAATTTATGATAGAAATTTATAGGTGGACATCCCCCCCCCATTGAAAAAAAAATCCTGGTTGCGCCGCTGCGGCGTCACGCGTCTCCTTCGTAAGGATAATTATTATTAACGGCAACGGTGGCAAACGATTACAATCGTAATAATGTATAGTGCCCCCGGAGCCATAAATTAACAAAATCTCGCATCGTACGAATATAATATTACTACGCGGCACTCGAAGAAAACACGTTATATAAATTTCAATAACAATGAATCACGAAACGGCGCGGCTTATACGATATTATTATTATTATTATTATTACTACGGGCAGGGCCGGATTTAGGGCGGGGCCCATGGGGCCCAGGCCCCGGGGTCCCCACAAAATTAGTGCATTCACTATTAAGCAGTAGATTTTTTTGAAAGTTTTTAAAATACGTTTTTTTCGAAAACAATTTCACTTATTATTTACCAAACGGCCAAACGTACATTTCAATATTTTGTTAAATGTCGTGCGGCTCATTAAGTACCTATTATTGTATATTTTGCTACTATTAAAAATGTATTGATAAAAGTTTTATTTACTGATAAAAATAATGATCAGTTTCTATTAAAAATATTATTTTGTTTGTCTGTTCCTATCTGTGTTATTATTTTTGTTATTTACAATCACGGATTATTAAAACCAAATAGTGTTCCTTCATGCTTATCATTTGTTCAAAAATACATTTTATATAATATTGCCGAGTGGCGAGGGGCCAACGTTGATTATCATTGATTATTTTCAACTATAAAAGTGCGTAACGGAAAATTGAAATTTTAAATGTGTTAAAAAATTGAAAGTTTGTTAGATATAAGCAAATATCAAAAATATTTTCTCATACTGTCGTTAATAGAGCGCCCTGGGGCCCCTTACAACCCTAAATCCGGGCCCTGACTAAGGGTACGCGACGATTATCGCCCATCTCCCAAGCGGAATTTCCGGTGCCGATTGTGTCTAAACGGTTCGGGCGGCGCGTTTTATATACATATTATCCCAACACGCGTGTAGCTCGTGTTGTTGTTGTTGTTATTATTATTATTAGGGCTGTGAATTTAATGCACTAAAAAACCTTAAAAAATGCATTAAAAATGTCAAAAAAATGCAATGAAATATGCACTTAAAATGCAAAAAAGCTTGCACGACGGGTGGTATTCTCTTGACGGGCGTATTAAATTTTAAAGAAACGATAAATCGTTTCTTCAGTGAAACGATTCTGAACGTCAAGGAAGTTAATAATATAAGAAATTACTTTTTAACAAACCAAATTCGTCTTTAGTCGTATTTCGAATGCTCATTGCACCATTGTATTTTTGAAATGCGTTCCAGGATCAAAATTCTCCCCTCCCCCCAAAAAAAAAAAAAAAAAAACGCTGTTCGGTCGTTTTACTTATTATCACACCGTCGTCGTCGGACACTAAAAGGCCTACGAAAACAAGCCATCATTGCGTGCGGTTTAAAATCCGTTTCGCGGCGATAAAAATATATACATAATATTATCGTCGTGAAGACACACTAACTCACCTCGAAAATAATATATACATTTTACACGATATGCAACCCCCGACAGTGTCGTTATTGTTGCGTGTATTCGCGCACTATAATAAAACCGTTAAGGGCATCTGAGACGTAAGTACTACAATATATCCTAATACTTCTAGTGCTTCGTCACTCCGCGTGCGATATGTGGTTAAGAAAATCTAAGTTACTATATTGAGTGGTGGCGAATGATTTTCGTCGCATAAGTTCGTATTATTCGAAAAAATCATTCGGTAAGACGATTCCGAGCGAAAGAAATTAATGATAATATAAATAATAATAATAATAGTCGTCGTTTTCAAAACACCCAACAAGAGTATCTGACCCGAAGAGCAAAGAATATCCGTGGTAAGAAGTATAATATCCAGATTTCTTATTTATACACTTTTGTCTTATCTAATAAATAAAGAAAAGGCGAAAAAATTGAATGAGAAATAAAAAATTTGTTAGAAAAATGTGCACATTTTTTTCTTTTAAATTTTTAAATATTTTCTTGCGTCAAAATGTTGTTATTATATTATTATTATTGTCTATCTAGATTTAAATTTTCATAAAGTTTGAATCAAAAATTGATGGTTTTCGTGTATTTTTTGTTAAATTTTCTGTATAGTCCACAAAAAAATAGAAGAATTGGGAAATTCAAAAAATTTACTCTCTAAAGTACAAAATTAGGGGTACACCCGGTTTCAAAAAGTTGTTGATCGAGAATTTGTATTTTCTTACAAAAAATTGTTTACGGAAAATAATAGAAAAAATCATTGTAAAAAAACTAGCTTTTTTACACCAAGAATTGTATGAGTTCTATTTTTGAGCTTGTGGTTTTTAATTTTTTGAAAACACTTATTGGGGTAGTAATTAAGTAGTGAAAGGTAGTAGTGATTAAATATCGTTTTAAATTTAAACATTTTGCAAATAATATGTTGTCCGCGCAGATTAGTTGCGTAAATTATATTTATAAAATGTATATTAAAACATATTGTGTAAGTTATTTAAAAACAAAAAATCTGTATATTATAATATTATTTTGAAATCTAAATAGGGAAAACTGTAAAAGGTGAGCGAAACAGAAGTTGAAAAAAAAAAAATGTTATTTTAATATGTTAACTCTCGGGGACGTATTGTCAAGATCGCCAGTGTTAATTTTCTGTTAAATATTTCGGGGGGATTATAAAAAATAGCTAAAAAACGAATTCGTGAAAATCGACGACGGTTTATGCCGGACCTAACAGTTTTTTTACTCGGCTTTGGGTCGTTTCAATATAAAACCCCGTGTGATGGAGTCTAGACCCGCCCATCAACCACACGCAATTACTGCGAGACATAAAGTCTTATTAGAAAACAATAAAAAAGACGCTTTAAATCGTCAGAGGAAATGACCGGAAAATAAACGATGACCGTTAGTTTTTTCTTCTCGACAAAAAAAAAAAAAAATCGGACATACTTCGCACGATGGGTGTACTTCGCACGACTGGTGGTATTCTCTTGACGGGCGTATTAAATTTTAAAGAAACGATAAATCATTTCTTCAGTAAAACGATTCTGAACGAAGGAAG
>JAIPRM010007120.1:0-17602 GCA_025469315.1 Stegophylla sp. TES_Ste_2020 | reverse complement strand
GACAAAAACGACTCGGAAACCATCATTTTTTGATCCGAATTTTATGAAAATTGATATATAGGTATCGGATAATATGATTAATATTTTGGCGCAAGAAAATTTTGAAAATTCGAAAAAAAAATTTTGGGCAATTTTGAAAAAAAAATTTTCATTAAATTTTTTTTCCACTTCTTTATTTATAAGATAAAAAAAAAAAAAAAAAGTAAAGTAAAGCTAATTTATGGTAAAAAAAATAACTTAACTAGTTAAAATCAAAAATATTACTATTACCGGAAATCGTTAACAGATTAGCAGGACAATTTAACATGTAATTTTTATCAGAAAAAATGGAATAAAAAACCCCAGTGTTACTAGAATTAAAGGAATTAATTTTAAAATTAATTAAATAAAGTAAATCGGGACAATCGATCATGACAGAAATCAATTTATGGAGAAAATAACGAGAGCAACTGTAATTGCCTAGTTTTAATCGGAATAAGATTTAAATAATTTAAAATATTATCATAATATTATGAACCATGCGGTGGTCCATGTATATTGACATTTAAAAGAAACAAATCGTAAAAAGTTATTTTGTACAGATTCGATATTTTCATTTTGTTTAGACGTATTGTTTATTTATATATTAGACTTATGCATAACATGTACTCTACACACCACATACACACACACACACACACACACACACACATACACACCGATTATATGTAATGCGTATATATTTACACACACACACACACACTCTGGCGAGTAGATAATATATTTGTATTAATATTACTTTGGGTGAATTGATCGACCCCTTTCTGCGCGGCGAGAATGAAGGATTTCGATAGAGATATCCGTTTCTGGTGTACCTATAATACGTACCTATCCTACGTATATGCAAGCCGCGATCATGCCAAGCCGGAAGGAATATTGTGTTCACGCGGTTAATAATAATAGGCGCAGTCCGCGGGCGATTGTTATTACGGTTATCTGTACGAGTGTGCACGTGATAGGGTTTTGTGATTAATGGTCAACATACACCACCACAACCCCACCCCCCCACCCCCACCCCCACCCCAGTGCAGCGTCGGGCTCGATCCTATGTACGCCGAGTCTGATTGGTGTAGACCTGATGAAATGTTCGCTTTTAATTAACTTTTTTTCAACAGACCTGTAATTTAATAGGCCCCGCCATACCGCTGCCAACCCCTAACCCCATTGAATTTATTCGCCACCTATGTCTATAACGTTCATTGTGTTTCATCATATCGGCATTATTCTTTCTTTCTATCCCCCCCCCCACTCCTCCCGCCAAACGCAATAATTGATTTCCAACAACGTTGCTTCTACTCGACGAGAGAGCATCAAAAACGAGACTTGACCCCTGTGAACATTGTAGCACAACATAAGCGGTCAGTAACTAATCCTTCTAACAAAATATATGTAAGTAAGTTTTTAGACCAACGATTCTCAAACTGGGGGGTTGCTAATACATTAAACAGTTAGCGTTATTATTTTTTTTTTTATTATTATTATTATCATCGTGATAATCATTGTTAAGACTACACTACAGTTGACAAAAATTTGGGATTGCTGATAAAAACGTAATATGTTTATATTTATCAAGTATTTATTATTCGTATTTTAATATAATAATAATTTGTCACGAAATTTTTATACTATCTCATGATAAAATGGTTGCTCAAAATTCAAGTTAGACAATGTTAGACAACTTTCAAAGCTTGTCACACATTTTTGATCATGAGTAGAGCAATTTTAATTTTTGCGAAGTTGACTTCATGCGCCAGCAGCGCAGAAGTTCGTTAAAACTCATTTTGTTAACTCAAAGTAAGCTGTTCAAATTGTTAGACATTGTTAGACTTGACTTTCACGGCTAGAGAAATATACATTATGTACTGTGTTAGCTTCACGCAGAAGCATAAAATGTATTAATTTTTTTTCTTTTAGCCCAAAATAAGAGGCCCATAACAAGTCTAACAAAAATTTGAAAGATCTCCAATAATGTCTAACAAGTTGAGCACCTTATTTTAAGTCAACAAAATAAGCTCTAACGAACTTGTATGTGCTTACGTGAAATTAGCAGCGTAAAAATTAAAATTGCTCTAGTGATGAAAATAAAAACCTAACAAGTTTTAAAAGTTGTTTACAACATTGTCTTACAACTTACTAACAAATTTGTTAAAAGGGTTAGATTTTTGACTGCTAAGTTCTTAGCAGTCAAAGGGTGTTGTGATTTAAATTTTATTCTTCGATTGGGGGGAGGGGGGGCAAACCACCTTCCGGCAAAGTGGTGCAACGATTGGAGAGTGATGATAAAATATCGATTTTCACGTTAAGTTCTAAAATCGAATTTCACTTGTTTGCGGGTCGAACGGTGGTGAAGTCACAGTTAAATAATTAATAATATCCTAACGATAATAATATTATTTTCGAATAAGATATAAAAGAGGAAACCGCGGGATAGAAATTATAATTTATTCGATTAATGTGTGTGTGTGTGTGTGCGCGCGCGCTCGTGTATACTTATAAAAGCAAGTGGAGGGGGGGATGCAGTCGCCTCGGGCCGCCGGAGA
Source organism: Stegophylla sp. TES_Ste_2020 (assembly GCA_025469315.1). Classification (NCBI taxonomy): domain Eukaryota; kingdom Metazoa; phylum Arthropoda; class Insecta; order Hemiptera; family Aphididae; genus Stegophylla; species Stegophylla sp. TES_Ste_2020. The sequence continues at coordinate 15,023 of JAIPRM010007120.1, read as the reverse complement.
AAGCATTGTCGTCCGGGGACAGCTGGGTGGTTTTGGCATTATCGTTCTCTGTGACGTTTAATTTTTTTTTTTTTTTTCCCGCCGCCGCGAACTTTTAACCGGATGACTACGCTTCTCACGCACACAGACCTGACGCGCGCGTCGCAGACCACCTGACAACGCGGGTCCCAGGCGATGGCGCGCGCATGAAAGCATCGAGTTATTGAAAAGCTCATCGGTCCGGGACGGTAAACAATACACACCTGAAATCGTTTTATTGTTTTTTTTCCGACAGACAGAGAGAGAAAGAAGAAAAATAGACAGTGAGTGAGAACGGAGAAAAACAGACCGTATTCATTTTTTTTTTTTCCACGCCCGAAATACATAAAAACAGTTTTGTATAGTAATTTTCGTACTTTTCGCCGCCGTCGTCAATGCCTAAGACTCTGTCGCAGACTTTGCACGAAATAAAAAACGAAGAAACAAATAAAAAAAATAATAATAACAACACGCGCGTACCGGATGTGAAAAACAGCCCACCTGTCAAAAGGTCGAGATTTATCCCACTCCCCCGCCATCATCCCGCCCACCCCCGCCGGTCTACCGAATAGAGAAGCCCTCGTTTCGTCGCCAGATATTCTCAGCGAGCCACTGGCGAGCCGGCAAAAGACATTTACACGGGTGGCGTTGGCGCGCGCGAAGTGTTTTTCAGACCGTATAAATTTGACCTTATGCTCGTACTTCCCCCCGCCTCCTCGTCGTCGTCCGCACGGTCAACCCATCCTGTTCCCAAGCGGTGTAAGGAATAAAAACAAATACGCACACGTTTGTTGCACGGACGAATGTGTGTCCGTTTTGTATAATATTATTACGGTACACAATCCGGAGAGAAAGGGGGAAAAGAGAAAAAGAGACTGACCCTAACGCATATTTTTTTCGAAGGGTACCGAAACGAGAAAATGTTTCCCTAAAAACAATACGACGTCCGGGGTGGGTGCTGACTCGTAATGAGTTGATAAAATAAAATAATATATACCTAATATAGTTATGATGTTAATTTACGATCAGTGTCGAGACTTGTCTAGACAAAAAAAAAATTCTAATAGTTCCCTAAATATGTAATTAATTAGGGCTAGGGACTTAAAGGAGTTAGCATATTTTTCAAAAATCATTCAAAACATAGTTAAGCAACGTAGAAATGCGTTTCATAACACCAGGAGTTGTATGCAGTTCTCTTTAATTCGCATATTTAGCTCTTTTTTCAATGTAAGTGCATATTTCAGTTATATTTGAATTTTAAGTGCATATTTCACATATTTTTCAATATTTAATTTGAGTTTTCTTGATATTGGAAAAATGTTTACTGAATACCTGAAGAGACTGAATATTATTTGATATTTTTCCATGTTTAAATGTAAGCTTGAAAAGAATAAAGATTAAAAAAAAAAGAAATTTCATAAATAATTAAAGAAGAATTAATAATACAATATATTAAAATATATTATACAATACAATTTTTAAATATTTTGAGTTTTCACAGTAAAATTTATGTTTTATAAGAGATTATTTTAGCATTTTTGCATATTTTTAGGGCATATTTTGTAAATTTTATAGCATAAATGCATGTATATTTTAAATATAATTAAAATATTTTAAATTAAAAGCCCTAGTAATTAATTTAAATAAATTTCCATTTATCTTGTCAAATCTAAATAGATTAACTCGTCCATATACCTTTTTGTATGGACATTCATTTTAGTGTTTTTGCAATGACGTTATTTTTATGTGTACACATTTTTTTTGTATAGCAAAATTTGTTCAAAAATTTTGATCAAATACTTAACCTCAAGAGTTGGATATTTTTACAAAATTATTAATAGTTTTTAACGTAATACCTATTGCTAAAATAGTCCCGCATGCCTATTCAACGGAAATTATATACGATTCTAGCACCAAAAATATATTCCCAGTTTATTTAGTATTATTATTTTTATTTAATAAATTTAATTATCTATTCCCTATCAATAATGAACTTTTCCTTCGTTCAGAATCGTTTTGTCGAAGAAATGATTTATCCTCTCTTTATAAAGTTCAATACGCCCGTCAAGAGAATCCCACTGGACGTGCGAAGTACACAGTTTTTTTTTTTTTTTTTTCATTTGTTCCTATCGTTTGGATCAGCTCGTAAGTGTTTATACCGGAGGTATAAATTTATAATAGTAACACTGCATAATTATGATTTTCGTTCGATTTCCGGGAAATTTACGCGGGTAACCCGATTTAGCTAGACAGCCGTCATTACAATGCGTTATGCGACGCCGCGGGTTTGTTTGAAAACCTCTTAAAGTTGTTTTACACCCCCCCCTCCCTCACCCGCTACTTCTCGCCGCAGCCGCCAACTACTGCCATACATTCAACTTGCACCGCTACTCGAAAGTATAGACCGAACGGTTTATTATCCGCAGTCAAATCCAGCCGTCGAAATATCAATCACCGTCAATACATTATTTTCCAAACGTAATATATAGTGAGCAAGTGTATAAGGTAGTAGTAGTAGTAGAGTTATGAATTTCCCATCGAGATTTTTGCGACTAAAACAATAATTGCATAATAACAATATATTGTATAGCCTCGAATAATAAAGAGTTTAGAAAATATGCTCAAAAGTTAACACTGCGTTATAATTGCAATATATGCTTTACGATTTAGAAACAAGCGAAAATCGTTATACATAATATTAATACATATTTTATTATAATAATTATTATAATTATCCGAGGAAATTATTTATTTCTACTTTTCAACCAAGCCAATCCAAAATTGAAAAATAAAACTCTAATATATATATATATTAATGTAGTATTACAATGTACCCGAAAAACAAACATTTTTTAGTGATATTAATTTCTTACAGTCGTGACAACACATTAAAATATTTTCAACTTTAAATCACGTATTATGAAAGCTCATATTTTATATTGTGTATAACCACTGTACTGAAGCATTTGATGCAAAATTAAAATTATTTGTCAATCGGACTCTGAGTATAGTGAGTGACTTTGGGCATTTGAAAACAGCCAAAAATCTTAGAATCGAACTCGATATCATTGTATTCGACAAAACGACTTTCGGATGTTAAACTACAATATAAAAATATATCCACTTGTTCAAAAAAATCTATTTGATATTGAAATTTGAACCAATTGAATTGAAAACTAATTGATTTTATTCTGATGTATTTGATGAAATGAAACAAAATATCATTTTACAATTTCGTTAAAAGCTTTCTTACGACAATTTTTTTACTGCTTTAAGAGACGTTACAGTGGAAACGATAACTGTATAATATTTTGTCCCAACAAAATATAATATGTGAACAAATATTTTCACGAATGAAATACACAAAATCAGTTCATAAATAATAAAATTGTGGCGAACATATAATATTATCTGCACAATAATTTGATTGTAAGAATCGGAACAATACAATTCCGACCAAACGAAAAGCTACGGAGAAAAATATTATAATTGTCAAAATTTAGTAAATTTGGTATATTATATCACATTTTAATATGTACAAGGGGAAAATGATTACAGTTAGTCTTAAATTGCAGAAAAATTGCCATAGGTACTAAACATTTTGGAAATTTGACTGATATAGTTTCTTCTGCACACCTTCAGACATTTCACTATTAGTGAACGGAATATAATTTCAAATTTTAAATTATAAAAAAGTGTAAAGCACAATTTTACTATATATATAATATTAAATTATTAGAATATTATCAATACTGTATTTTTAAAATATATTCTTAAAACTTTAAAGTATTAAATAATTATAAATATATATTTGAAATAATTTGCACATAAATAAAAATAATATGTTTCTAATTTTGGTTGTTTTTTATTTGTTACAGGTACGTATCCATTTTAGTTATTGATCTGGTCTTGGATCGAACGATCTGTGAAAAAATTTATCCGATAAAGGTAAATTAGTATTTTAGCATACATATTTTTAATTAAAAATATAGATTTTCCTTTTGAATGGAAAAATAGCCAAAATTAGAAATCAAGGAAAACGAACTTCTTAAACTACAATGTTCGGACATATATTTAGCACCATGAAGAGTCGAGTCTTCAATCATTTATGTGATACATGGTGGATGAGTTCATTTTTAAATAAACGATAAAAATAAATTCTTCAATAAAACGGTTCAGAGCGGAGCTTCAGTTTAAATAACACAATTTTACTTAAAAATTATAAAGTTTATGTATGATTATTATCAACAAAAAACGTATTTCTCTCAGCCAGTTTTACATTCCGCAATCGAGTTAGAAAAAGGAGGAAAATTTGACGAGAAAGAACGTTGGACATTTTATATTATAGTCAATTTACATTTTTAAATTTTCATAAAGTTTGTATTTCTAAAGTGTTTTTGTAAAATTTTGTGTAGTTCTTTTCACATTTTTTTTAAAAATTATTCAGAATTCCGAAAAACGACCTCTCTTAAAAGTACCAACTGGAAAAAAATTCTAATTCAAAAAGTGGAGCTGGTCGAAACTTTTGGACTAGTATTTCTGTACGAAAAAGTGTATACAGGAAAAAAAAAAACATAATTTTGAAAACACTAGCCTTTATGATTATTTTCAAAACCACAAAGTTTTTGAAAATAATCTATATTTTACGGGACTCTGTTCTACCTAATAATAATTATTATTTAATCTCGAGCCTTCACGGGTATTTAAAATATTTAATACATTTTACCATGTTTAAGTTATTTCTGTAAGTCCCCATCATGACATTTTAAGAAATAAACAATGGAAATATCAAATGAATCAAAATAAAGAATTTAGACGTGTATTTCAAGTAACAAAAACAATCGTGTCATTATTGAATTATCAACATTTTTTGTTTATTTATTATTAAAAAACCATTCGTATAACGTCACCTGTCACACGCCGCTTATCACGCGTCACGTTGTCAGTTGTCACGGAAAATATTTCGAAAATGTTTCCCCGTTTGTATTTAGATGTCTTTGTACTAATCTGTGATAATTTTTCGTTGCATTATTATATTCTAATAATAATAATACAAATAAAACGAAATGGGTAAAATACATTACTACCGAAGTCCAAGATTGTCAACCATCTCGATTATTTCTCTCGTCCCGATTTTCAATACAATTCGCGGACACACATTTACAAATAACATATTGTTCTTTATCGCTATGTCACTCACTTATAAACGATATCAATTTCGTCCGTCTTTATTGGAAACGTCGAACAAAGCATTGTATACAATTAATAATCGTAGATACGTGTAGTCGATATGAATTAACAAAAAAAAAAAATAACATTTGTACTAAAATTTAAAGTTCTATTTTTTACCTCCAAAGAGGCCGAAATCGTCCGCTCATCGTAGTGAAATTTAAAGGGGGAGGGGGTTTATCAAAAAGTTTTGATTTTCAAAATGAAATAGTTGCTAAGCCTGCCTTGGATAGACCGATTTCACAATAAATGTATTAGTTCGCTCGGCTCGCAATTATTTTGTACATTTTTGTCTTTTTCGATTTGAAACGACTTTAGTTTAGTTAAATAGAAAACGTAAAACGTTTGTAAAAAACAATCGGTTTCGACGGAACAGAAACAAAAGTTTCCAAAATTAAATCGGAATCATTAATCGAATTCGTTTCGCGTGAAAATATTCCACGTCGCCTTTTAAACGGCATCCAATTCAAATAATCAGGTTCAAAAAAAAAAAAAAAAACATATACTTATTCCTAGATAAATATGAAACGCCTTACTAAATCTTTATACTTAGATTAAAATGAAGTCTAAAAGTTATTCGAATTTGAATTCTATTCGGAAAAGTCCATTATATCTGATAATTTTATTATTATATTAATTTTAGATTCTGAACGAAGCGAAGAAACTAATGTTTTTACAATGATTAATATTTTATCAGACGGAAATATCCGAAAACGAAATAATGTTTCTGACATAATATTGTACTCCTTTATTCAGGAGAAAATTTTTTTTTCCTGACAAGGTTAGCTTAGGTTAGGCCTGTAAGATGCTATTATTTTTACACTGGTAATTGGTGATATATTGCGGTATTATTTCAATATCCTGTTCGGATAAAATAATTTATGTGCCAACGATCGGATAAGAAGTAAAGTTACCCGGCGGTGACGGCCTCGTTCATTGTAATAAAAGCGGGTTCAGTTTTGCCCGTTTACACAATACGTATGTCACAGCTTTTCGGATATTTATCAAATAAAACATATCATCATATACTTTGTGCGAGCTTCTTAATATTTGTTTTCTACCACAGAGTAAAGAATATATTATAGAGGGGCAATACCGTATACTGTTACGTAATATAGTGAATTGAAGCAAATGGAATACGCCAAGAGTGACCATTTTGAGAGAAATAAAATTATTTTTCTTATTTGGTTGGTACCTACCATTTTAATTTTTCATATTATCATATTATTATTTTAATATATTTATATTAGTTTTGAACACGGACTAAGATAGAATGGACTGGTCTCGAGTAGGCGAGATGTGTGGTGTGAGATGGGCCCCAAATGTTTAGTTTTAACTACATGGAAATATCTTGATTTTAACGCCATCTAGTGGTGTTTTCTGTGGTTCATGTTTGAAATCCCTCCGATTTCAAGGTTTCTACTGTTTTTTATACTACAAATTACTAAAATTAATTTATTGTGAGTTGTGACTTAAAGTTTATTTCAAGTCATCGTTTTTTATTTGGTAAAAAATTAGTCATATAAACAATGAAAGTTTGAAAGTGTTAGATAGATGGCGCTAAACATCAATAGACTCCTTTATAATGTATCATTTTAGTTCTACTGATAAACTTCCCGAGACCAGTCCATTCTTATATTAGTCCGTGGTTTTTAAATTTTAAAGTATGATAACAGTTCCTTCGCGTTGTAAATTGGATAAACCGTGTGTTATGGCTAGGCCGCGGCGACAATATCGATTGGTTCGATTGATGTGTGTAAGAGTGATTCATCAACGGGAAACATTATTCATTATATGTAGTTTGATTATAAGCGAAGGACTACTGTGCGTCCATTAATTTTGAAACCTTAGCAGAAAAAAAAAAAAAAAAAAAAAAACGTAAACTAAAAGGCTTTGAATCCGACGTGTCAAGTGTGTAATTTTCACCGTAATGCCACCGTCGGGATGTGCCGGACGTCCGGTCTACTTCCGACGAATTTAAGAGAGAGTTAATAACTCTGCGTAGGGTTATTAAACACGATATAATGGAGCGCGAGCAGACGAGTGGATCGTTATTATTAGCAACTCGTGTGCGAACGATTACTGTCTATCTATCTATCGTGTCTCTACAGAGATACGGATAAGTCTCGAGTCGTATTGACCTCTACACGCCGACTAATATTCTCCAACTGGCTGCACCACATAATAAAATATCCATCGTATACAGAGCGATTAAAATACGAATAAAACGCCTCTCGGTTCTATTTTCGAAAACGTTTTTATGCGTTTCGACACGAATAGATAATGTCTTTTTGCAATAAAACGTGCACATTAAAATATTATAAACGTTAAACTATAGAATAAGCCGGAACATAAGCAATGGAAAATAATATGCACATAAAATACTCATATTCAGTGTTGCGCACAGATAACATTTAAAATATGTATTCAGATAAAGATAAAAGATAATTAAACGGATTTCGTTAATCACGAGTAACGATCGAAGATCTTTCTGTTTTTCGGTCTGAGTGGCTTTTTGTGAAAAACTTTTTAGTATTAAACGGTGTATACACGTATAAGTATTTCATATGCTAATGCGAACCAGATGAAACCTAAAAGTTATGAATTATACTCAGACACTGTGTCTAAAAACTAAACAATATGGTATATGTTCGGAAGAAAATGAGCGTATTACAATGTTATTATTATTATTATCGCTAAACTCAGTTATTCACAGTTTTTTTTTTTTTTGCTCTTTAACATTTCCAGATTTTCAAAAACTACACCCCCCCCCCATCCCATCATCCTCAAAGTATTTTAAAATAACGAATGAGATTTTTTTTTCTTTGGTTACGTAAGTAGGTGATTTCGATACATTTTGTATTTGAATTTTTTTTAGTATTCGCAATTATTTGGCAATAAGTGATAGACTAAAACAAAAATGAGTTGGAGAAAATCACCATCCTTAAACATCCCTTGAGAAAAACACGAACATGAAATAGCCACACATGCTTTGCACCTCGGCTGGTACTTGATGGGTATGTTCAATTTTAATGAAGTGATAAATTATTGCACAAAATAAAATGTTTCGAAGCGGAGCTTCAGCTTACAAAAAGCAAGTTTTTTTGAAAATTTTCATTTTTTTACCCAAAACTGCGAACAGGTTAAAATTGAGATAAAAAAAAGTATAACTGAAAAAGAAAGATTACAAAAAATGAAAATTTGTTTCCCTAAACTATTTTTAATGAATAATAATTGGTATTGCATAATTTATATATATATATATATATAAAATTAATAAAACAAAATTTGATTAAAAAAATTGTATTTCGTAAAAATTCCTAAAATTTTGCAAAACCTTTGAGAATTTTGAAAAGTGTGCTATCTAGAGTGGAATTTTTGTTTCTAAATTTGATGGTCGAAACTTTTGGAAGAGTTTTTCCGTACAAAAAAAGTGATCTCACAGAGAAAAATGAAAATAAAAACCGTTTATGAAAACACTAGATTCTTCGGTCCACAAAACGCCCCGCGTGGGTTGTGAGGGTGTTAACCACCATGTTGGGAATCACTGTTTTCACTCTAGTCCGGTCATATTATGGAGACAAAATTCATTGCCACTGCCGTACGCGATTTTTATAATAATAATAATAATATACATATACGCGTGAGTATTATAATATAATGATATTATTATAGTAGACTGCCCGCGAGTTTTGAATTTTAATTAAAATCGTTTATCATCGCCGCAGGTAGTCGCGCGAATAAATCATTTAACACACACGCGGTCTCGTATACTTTGAAAATGAAATGATATGAGTAAATAATTATAGTCGCGGTAAAAACGTTCAACGAAAGCGTATATAAATTGTATGCGTGCGAGTGTGTGTGTAATAATGTGTCAGGAGTGGAAAAAATTCACAAAAATATAACGACTGGTAATGATTAGTAGTGGTGGTGGTTAGTGTGCCCTCACACACACACGAGCTATGGACATCATAAAATAACGAAACGTATAGTTGATGAATTTTAGTTAACCACGCAATAGTCGAGTGTGTTGGAAACTGTGTGGCGGCGTCGGCGGCGGCAGATCTCGGGGGCGGGGTTTTCGTGTTTTTTTTTTTTCTCTACGACGCTCCGGCCGAGTAATTTAGAGGAAAATTAAAAGAGGCGATGACGGTGTAGCGGGGTGGGTGGGTATTTGTGGTGGTGGTGAGATGCTGTGACGGAGTGTGGTGGGAAGGCAGACAGAGGAAGAGAGAAGAGGAGAGCTGCGATTAAATGACGAGAGCTGATAGAGAGAAAGAGAGAGAAGGAAAAAACAAAAGCAGCGGCTGGCGATCAGGATATAAATCGATTTCGGCTCCAGATGTGACCTCGACGTGTTATAAGCACCGCGGAAAGAATATAAGAAAAAAATAAAAGAAAAAAAAGCGAGCGAGCGAACGAGCCTCTACCACCACCATCAATGACCGAGCTTTTAGTCGACGGTGCCATTGTCTGGTCGGGGCGGGGGGGGGGCAGGGGTACGAGAAAACGCTAATGAAGTTTGACTTGATGGATTGATCTATTTCGCGCGTTCGGTGCACAACCGTCTTGGGCTTCGCTTTTATTGCGTATAATAATAATTACAATAATAATAATTATTATTATTATTATATACAGGCCCGTTGCCTTAGTGTGTGTGTGTGTGTGTGTGTGTGTGTGTGTGTGTATGTGGGGGCCGTGGGCCTTGTAGTGAATAACCGTGGTCGTGGTCGTGAATTGGTTCCCAAACACAGGTAGTCAATATTTTACACTTAATAAGTATCTTTGAATTGGCTTCCTACCTTTTTTTTTTGGAAGAATATATTGTCTACCAAAATGTTATTAATAATTTAAAGTTAAATTAGGTTGACATCAGTCACACACAAGATAACCATGTAGACTCTTAATTTTAACACACGCTTTACGGTATTACATTTGTATATATTTTGACTTCGTTACATTGACAGTTATATATATATATTAATAAGTATAGAATAAAAGCTAAACAATAATTAAAAAATTAAAACAAAGAAAATATTATAGCTGAACGCATCATTATAATATATATATATGAGAACAAATTAATACAAAAAAGTTAAAATTCATACAATTTTATAGAGTGTCGTTATAAAATAAACATATAAAAATATTATATCAGACTATTTTGTCGTGGCTTATACTTATTGACTAGAATTTTTATGTACTGAAACCTTGAATTTACACCACCAGTGTCATAATTTCGAATCGCATCTTCTAAAAATTTTATTTTATCTCTGATTTTTTTTCGTTGTGGTTTTATTATAATAATGGTTATATCAGTTTGAACAATATAAAATATTATAATATTTAAATTTTGAAGATAATATTTGGATGTGGTGAATAAGTCAGTGTTGAAAAATTAAACTAGTATAAAATATTATGAGAACCCCTTGCTAAATAATAATAATAATATTTAACAGTTTTTGGGAGCCAATTCAAGGGTCGAGATCATAATAATTACCCAAAATTTGGGAACCAATTCAATAGTCACCGTCGTGGTTACCCCACCGGAATAATAATAATAATAATAATAATAACAAAACTAACGATGTTTCGACGGAGAGACAACGCGCGACGGTTCTTTAATTTCATTAAAACGCGTATACAAAACGCCGCGAAAACAAAAGTTGTTTATAACGGAGCAACGGCTGCGCCTAGATTTTGTTCGTTTTGTTTTCGCGCGCGATTCATTCGTCTCGCGAGCGCGGTATTTTTGTACGAGGCCGTACGGTTTCGGTCTGGAACTTTGAAAAAAAACATTGTTTTTCGGGAACAATAAAATTCGCTAAATAAGTAAACCATTTCTTCTCCATTGTTCGCGGCCCGGACGAACGAGAATATATATCCTAGAAATGCAGCGTAGCAGTTTATTATACACACACACACACACACACACACACACCGAGAGAGAGAATAAATTATTTCATTTGTTTTCGCCGCCGTTCCGAACGCGTTTTTTTCCCAACCCCGCGCCGTTCCGACAACACACCACAATACGACGTTTTGTCAAAGAATTAGTCGGCCACAAAGGCGTCGCGGGCTGACCCAGTGGTGCGTAGCGTATTCGTTCTGATATACTTTAAATTCGGGAAACCCCTTGCATTCAGCCGTGCCAAATCTTTTTTCTTCCACCGAGCTAACAGATACGAATAGTCGTTATTTATATTACGACTTGTTTTTCTCATCTGTAATTGACTGTAAAAAAAAGAAAAAGTGCGTATTTAGCTCGTCGGGTGGAATTCTCTTGACGGGTGTATTGAATTTTAAAGAAACGATAAATCATTTCTTCTTCAAAAACGATTCTGAACGAAGAAAGTCAATAATGTGAAAAATAAATGAGAAAAAAAAATACTAGAAAAATGTCCAAAATTTTCTTGCGCCAAAATCTTTTTTATATTATTCTCTATCTGTGTTTAAATTTTCATATAGTTCGAATCAAAAAATGATTGTTTCCGAATTGTTTTTGTGAAATTTTGAGTGTATTGAGAAGAAATTGAGAAATTCCAAAAATTACCTCTTTAAAGTACCATCTAGAAGCAAATCCAGTTTCAAAATGTTGCTGATCGAAACTTTTGGACAAATATTTCCATACGAAAAAAATATGTATATGACAGATTGAGGTATTCATTAATAGAAAATATATAACATGAGTTATCGTTATTTTGGTGTAACGCCGATATTGAGATCATTAACGGATGCAGAGAAAGCAATTGGGTTCATTTCCTCCCCCTTCGTTCGCCGCAAAAATAGATTTTCTGGCCTGTTAAAATAATAAATAACCTTTTATGTATTTCCTTACACTCAGAGAAAGCATAAAGCATATTGAAAAAGAGATCTATTCAAAGCACCATCTTGGTGTGATTTCCGATCTTAAAATATTAATGCATAAATCTTTTGGACAAGTATTTCTATATGAAAAAGTAATAATTTTAGAAAAAGGAAAAAATTTGAAAAAAAAAAGAATTTCGAAAAATGACCTTCCGAAATTACATTCTCGAGGCAAATAAATGATTCAAAAAATTTCTGGTAAAAAAATAAAAATAAACGCCGTTGTTAAACAGAATCTAAAATGAAATAAATAAACATCATTGTAAAATCGTTCATTGTCTCTTCTTTGCTTCGCTTGTAAATTTTTTAATGATTGCATTCGCTTAGCATTCAGCAAAATAATAATATTAATAATTGCTTCGATAAAACGATTCTGAGCGGAGCATCATAGTTTATTTAAGATAATTTAACTTAAAAATCATACAGTTTATTACTATTGCGAAAACCAAAAAAAGAGCCCGAGATGCGCATAAGGGTCCAAAATCGAAAACGTACTACCAATTGTAAATTGAATAAAAAGAGAGTAGTAAAAATACACTGTCGATAAATAAACGTCGACCGCGGTAAAGCGATTTAAAAGTCTGCCGAAAGATCGACTTTTAAGTGAAGGGGACACCTTGTCGAACGCGTCAGGGGGTAGGGGAGGGAGGGTAGATCTACCACCGATTCGTACACTACCTATTGTATCGGTCGAAAAATACCGCCGCCGGACGGGGATAGAAAGTATTCCGGAAACTTTGTGTAACGCGCGTGTTACCGGACCGCGTAAAACTTTGGTCGTTAAGACGTCTATTTGACCGTAGATTAAAGTCGATTTATACTATTATGCGCGTATAGTACCTATAAATGTACAGTTCACCGACGCCGGGCAGCGTTGTATTTTGTTCGTCTTTCGTTGGTGTCCGGTCTTTTGCCCGGAGCCAAGTAAGTTAATTCGGCGGCGAGGCGGCAAAAAAAAATAAATGTATTAAATTTTCATTTCGCCACCGCTCGCGACCAAGGACGATTGACATCTGCATACCCTGAATTTCGTTTAGACGTTTGAAATAACTCTCAACTAAATAATAATATGGTAATATTATTACATTTCACAGTGATCGCGTGCGAAAACCGTCGTTAAAGGAAATTTGGTAATTTGGGGGAGGAGAAGGGCAAAGAAGACGGTTTCTCAGACCCTATCGACATTCAAATGATAAATATTTTTTTACCCACTGTCGAAAGTCATAAATCATAGAGTACGAAAAATAATTCAATCACTGATAAGAAAAAGGACCGATATATTATGCGATTTTGTAAAACTCATTTTAAAAAAAAAAAAAAAATCTCATAATTTATATGGAAACAATATTATTTATTTAGATAAAAAGAGGCCTATAACACAAAAATATTATATGTATAATAAAAAGTTGTTCGGATAAAGGTATATTAATTTATATATTATCATTATTTTTTTTTTAAGGTTTTATGTATTAATCAATTCAATTTTCTCCTAAGAAAGTTGATTAAAAAAAGGAGTTATTTATATTCACTTAAATATCAATTTAGCCTTACTTAATTATTTAGTATTTTTTGGCCTTTTAATTACCAACGCACTTCCAAAATGTCTAAATTTACAGAACCAAATAATAGAAATTTGTTTCTTTATATATGCCACTTTTTGAAATCGGATTTGCGTCTTGATAGTATTTTAGAGAGATCATTTTTCGAAATTCTCAATCATTTTCTCAAAATTTGGGAAAAACTACCCGAAAATTTGACAATAAAAGACTCGGAAACTATTTTATTTTTTTTTTTTTTTGTCCAAATTTTGTGGAAATTCAATTATAGACAGACAATAATATTGGAAATATTTTGTTGCGAGAAAATGTTGAAAATATGAAGAAAAAAAATTTGAGAATTCTGTCTAACATTTTCATTCCATTCAGTTTTACATTTTTGACGGAACACTTATCCCAAGTTATCCACTGGTGTATACTATAATATCGTTGCACGCTTTTGACCTTTCCGAAAATAATTCAGCTCCGAATCGGTCGCCTCGTCGTCGTCGTCGTCGTCGTCGCTTGTCGCACAACAGCATCGCAGTTCGCCAAACGACAATAATAATAATAATAATAATAATAATAATAATATAAACTCAAACTCGTGTGCAGCGCTAAACACTCTCTAAGCACCGCCCCGCGGTCGGTACACACGGCCTATTTGGCAACGGACACGCACACCGTTATGCGAAAACACAATCTATGTGTGCGATCGGTATAGACATTGTTGTTATATAGCGTCGTGTCCGGGGGCGGCTCGTTTCCGTTTCTCAGCAGTCAAACGCACGTATAATACTTGTGTGTGTGTGTGTTGGTGTGTAATATGTGCCATAACTAGAGGTCGGCCAAAGGGGTGGGGTAGCCGAAGGGGCGCGGCGGCGAATTTCGGGGCTTCGCAAACTTTGTTGAATTACGATCCGAAAGTTTCGCGAGGCCGTGTTGTTCGAAGGACGAGATCGAAATTTCGTCTGCTCCGATTCGAAGGAGACGAATCAATTATTTTTGAGAGCGACATTTTCGGAAACGTTGAAGTTAATAAAATAATAATTGTTCACGGTTTTCGAAAATCGCGTTTGATTTCAGACAGTTGTCGATGATGGGTTGTTTCAACGGAAATTCGCATATCCTAAAATATTAAGGAATAATTTAACTTTTCTGGAAATATCTCAATAAAATTTTGGATTTTTTTCCCGATATATATGCTCGTAGGTAATATCTTGATCGATCTTGATCTGATTATATCACTTGTTCACACGTTGACGGATAGTAACTGCTATAGCAGTTACTGGTTTTTATGATGTGATAGGGCAGTGACTGCTATAGCAGTTATAAATACATAAGTCATAGAATGACATAACTGCAGTAACA
>JAIPRM010007119.1:0-17603 GCA_025469315.1 Stegophylla sp. TES_Ste_2020 | reverse complement strand
TTAACACACACA
Organism: Stegophylla sp. TES_Ste_2020; assembly: GCA_025469315.1. Lineage (NCBI taxonomy): Eukaryota > Metazoa > Arthropoda > Insecta > Hemiptera > Aphididae > Stegophylla > Stegophylla sp. TES_Ste_2020. Next base: position 17,591 of record JAIPRM010007119.1, on the reverse strand, counting down.
CACACACACACTTAGAAGTTTTCTCGCATAAATAATTGGTTTTTAATTTCGCACACACACTCACACACAAACCGGAGTCGAGCGTTTCACTTGACTGTTAACGAGTCGCAGTTAATTTCGCACGCACATAAATCACCGGACGGTTTTGGACCTTATCCCAAAGTTTTGAAGCACGAGAGAAAACGCACATAGAAAGGGGGAAAAATTGAATAACGCGTGCGCAGGGCGTAATGTGTGATTTCAATTAACTTTACCGATCGATATATTATTATAATAATAATTATTATTATTATTATTACAATTGTGTAGAAAGACACCGCCGAGTAAATAACCCGATTAGCGAAATAATTAATTATAGTCACGTTTAGATAATTTAAACACCGCTCTACAGTCGTGTTGTACATACGTTGTGTGTACATTTAAGTACACGTGTTTCGGTTCGCGTACTACCCTCCGGGATATACGTATATATATATATAGCTAATAAATTCGTAGTACGCCTATATTTTGTTTTGTACGGTTTTAACGCGATACAGATAAACGCGAATAACACCATGGTCGTGTACGATAGCACCCGAGCGGTGGGATAAAGAAGGTTATAACCCCTTTCAAAATATTTTTATCGAGTTTTCCGCATTATTACGTTAATTACGTGTTTCATTTGTATTGACAACGTTTGTGTGTAAAGAATTCGAGGTTCAGACGCCACGGACGGAAGGGGCAGTTCGAAATAAACTATAAAAATAATTAAATTATTTCGTGAATTATTAAGTCAGATAACCTATTTTTGTGAACGAGGAGGGAGGCGAGAAAATTACTTCCCCTAATCTTTTTTTCAGATTATTCTCAATAATTTAATAATTCTTTCAAAAACTGGCACCTTTTGGTTTTCAATTGTTTTTTTTTTTTTTTAATGGGTTCTAGTTTCAGTTCCAAATTTTTTTTTTAAATGATTCCAGTTCTTACAGTTTCAGTTCTCAATTGTTTAAAGGTTCTTGAAAGAATACAAATTATTATAAAAAATGAGAATAGAAATAGCAATTTTAAGAATTTAAACGAAATTAATAGTTTTTGTAAAGTTCAATGTTTTTCATTTTAAAATACGGTTCTGGATTCTGTTTAGATTATTTTAAAATTAAAAATTGAGTTCCAGTTCCCAATATTTTAAGAGTTCTTGGGTTCCAGAACCGGTTCCTTTCGGTTTGGTTCCAGTCTCTAGTTCCTATATAATTATTATTATATTAATATTTCAGTATTTTATTTATTAGAATACTGAATTCGTCAACTCGACTTAAATTCTCTATACCATCCACCTATCTGATTTTAATTATTTATTTTTTTTAATCTTACGCATTTTTTAAAAACTCCAAAAACAACGATGAAACCTGATTTTAGTGGGAATTATTAGATTGGCCGTAATTTGAAGTTTACACATGTTACGATATTGGGTTGCGATATGAAATGAATTTTTCTTTATAATTATTAATTTCAAAATGAATTAATATGTTAAATTTATAGGGATATTTTTGATTTGAGAGAGGCGTCAAACACTCCATTCATCCATTCATTTTTTTTTTTTTCATTTTCTAAATGCGCTTATGAATAATTGTAAAAATTGACGAACACTTTTAAGATAGGTTAAAAAAAATTATGAAAATCGTGTAGCCCGTCGGAGCACAACCCAAGTCTAGTCTTAATGTAAAAATGCGAGTACACGTTTCCGAAACGTCAAAAACAATCGACTTTAACGATTTTAATCCGTGATTAAAGGTTCTAAAAAGTGCACAGGTACGTTTTACGTAGGTAGTTAATAAATTTGTCCTGCTAAATTTTTAACATAATATCGTGCAGGTATATCAGGGGTCGAATCGTTGTTATAGCGGTCAAATCGTCATCGAGAGTTAACGCGGTTTATGACGATGAAAAGAGGTCGATTGCAATTTTGTAATCCCCCAAAAAAATATCCTGCTTGCGATCCTTGTCGTGCGTTTTTGCATGCCGAGCAAATATTATTATTATTATTATTATTATTATAATATTATGTTAATACTCGTGGTTAAAATTATGCGTATTTTTTGGTGTTTATTTTTATATTTTCCTCCCGACCCCTAGAAACGGGATTATTCTCCCGGGAGTTTCATATAGGTACGCGACATTCGTCGGTACAAAAAAAAAAATTACAGACCTTTTAAATCTCTTTACACACGTATAGCGTGTAAAATATGTGACTGAATTTGTAACGCGTATGCGACAAGAAAAAAAAAAACGCCCCGAAATTTGCGAGATTTATTTAGATATTTACATTTACGAGATTGTTTTACATTTTTAATTTCATCCCGAAAGTCGTAGGGCCGTAAATAAAAACCGTGAGTTCTGACCGGCTGTGTATAAAATGGTCTGCTGCTTGCATCGTAATTACCATAAAATAATCACACGTTATTTTATTTGCAATGTGTCCATATTGTAATACTTTAAATATTAAAAACGCTTTGAATTTATTCAATTCGAAGATTTTATATCTAGAGACGGAATTTAAATAACCTAATAAACTCCAAAAAAATTACCTTAAAAATTCGAATAAACTACGTAAAAAACGCAATAATTCCCTAAAAATCCGATTAAATACGTTTTTGAAATAATATTAATTTGTTTTACAAGTAGGAAAGGCAAAATAAATTTTATCCACTAATGTGAAAAATAAATATCACTGTATGAAATCTGAAATTTTATAAAAAAGAAGCTTAATATTGACAAGAGTAAGTTGAAATGTACAAAATTCATAGGAATGCATTTGAAATTTTAAATATGTATTTAAAAGCGAAAAGGCGAAAATATTAAAAAAAAATACACAGGTGTTCTAAATAGTTAAGTAGTGAAACAACAAATTTGTATAAACTTGCATAAAACAGACCGGATGATGGCAAAAACTATTGGCCTTGGACCACAAAACCTTGAAATACATCTCTTAATTTTATCCAACGTAACCTAACTTCGGTATAGATTCCATTTAATTTAACTTCAGCGCATAAACACAAATTTTAAAGAAACGGAAAAAAAAAAAATAATAAACGGGTACAACTGTAAGTAACAAAACGAGAAAATCTGAGTGATCATTACTTAGTGGTTTATGGTTCATCGATAATTATTTGTATAAAATAATAAAAGAAGCAGAAAAAAAAAAAATAGGATAAAAATAATTTGTACAAAAAACCATGAAAATAATAAGAAAAAGTGCTTCCAAATATAGTATATAAATTTCTATAGGACTCAAGCGAATGTAGTCGTAAGTCCCGAACCCCGGTTATGGTAACTCGCCACTGACGAAAACTAACAATAATAATAATAATAATAATAATAATAGCTTATAGTCCACCGAAGTGGTATTATTTCCCAAAACTGATACGTTTGTCGGCGTGCCAAATTCTGCAGCGGCCAGTATTTAATGCTCGTTAATCCGAAAATATTTATCGAAAAAGTTTTCCTCAAACATAAATATTTTCTTTTCAGACCGTAAGTTTCAAACATTAATAATATCAGCAGCTGTGTTTGAGGTACCAACAAATTATATTATTCCGATTCCGCGGGAATAAGTTTTACTATTTTTTTCATCTTTTTTTTTTTTTTGCCACACGTGTGTAACCGCAATACCGTACGTATACATATACGTCTCGGCTGTCAGCCCGACGACGACGATATTATAATAATAATTATTATAAACTCGTCTAGTTGTAATTTTGGGGAAAGCTTTTTTTCACAAAATAATTTTGATTTAAATTCGTACCACTAATTTATTATACGTGAAAAAACACGAAGAAAACGGACGTCGCTATTAAGTTTGTTTTGATTTTATTCATATCTGTTCTTGTATAAGTCTTTGTTATAAATGACAATCTAAAAGCAGACAATAAATTTTGTGTCGATAAAGACCGCAAACTCTGTACGACAATAATAATATAATGGAAAAATCTGTGGCGTGAACGAAATTCAAAATTATTATAATAATATTTGTCTCGTTAATTTCAATCACGTATTTTATTTATAAGGTAATTCATATTTTTATAATGAAAAATTATACCCGTATAACTTTTTTTTAATTCCGTAAATTCAATTCGAATTTAGCACCGTGGAAATGACGTCAGATACATAATAACAACGAATAAAAAAAAAAATAATAATAATAATAAAAATAAGTATAATCGTTCGCTATATATATATATACTTCATATTATTATTATTATTATTAATATTGTAATAATTGAATTTGCATATATTAATACGTTATTACAACGCTCGGGGCTGATGCGAACTCGTTTAAGATTTTCCGAGAATACGAAATTAATGAAAAGCAAACATAGCGCATAATATATAGTTATTACTTTGTAAATAGTTTTAGTTAATATTTCCGCGTGACGAAATTTCATTTACACACTTTGAAATATTATGAAATATTGTAAAGAGATTTGACAACAACGATTATATTATGGGTGTGTTGTATACCGCGGTAACGGTTAGTTAATATTTAACTGCACAATACAAATTTATTTACAGAACTCAAACGATTATGAATACAGCTATGATTGAAATAATAATAATAATAATAATAATAATAATAATAATTTAATATCCGCTTTCCAGTACCTACTATTAATTATTTTGTGTGACGACTGAATTACCGAAATAGTTGAAAAACCACCTGTTTTTTCGTTCACTCGAAATCTAAAATAATTTACCTATTCGATCGCGTAAGTAACACAGAATAAAATAACTCAAAATGGAAACCTTTGGCTGCCCGAAAAACCGTCCACCATATTAAACGCGAATATCAGTTTGATAACTAATATTATTCATTTTAGATTCTGAACGAAGTGAAGAAGCTAGTGTTTTTACAATAATGTTTATTTTTTTTTCTGTGCACAACTTTTCGTATAGAAATACTTGTCCAAAAGTTTCGATCAATAACTTTTTGAAACCGGATTTGCCTCTGGATTGTACTTTGAAGAGGTCATTTTTTGAATTTCTCAATTCTTCATTTTTTTTTTTTTTTCGGAAAAAACTACCCAAAATTTGATAAAAAACGACTCGGAAACCATAATTTTTTGATCCAAATTTTATGAAAATTTTAACATAGATAGAAAATTATGTAAGAAAGATTTTGGCGCAAGAAAAGTTTGAAAATGTGAAAAAAAAATTTTGGGCATTTTTCTAACATTTTTTTCTCATTTATTTTTTATATTATTAACTTCCCTCGTTCAGAATCTTTTTATTGAAGAAATTATTTATCGTTTCTTTAAAATTAAATACACCAGTCAAGAGAATCCCACCCATCGTGCGAAGCATGTCGGGCTTTTTTTATTTTTATTTATGTTGAGTTTGATAACACTGCTTGATTCCCTATTTCTCCGTGTATATACATTTTATGTAATTATATCACAAACACGTTAAGAATAATAATATAATGTTTTATACAGGTGTACCAACTTAATCACGTAAAAATGCATACTGAAATTTAAGAATTTCTTTCGGATCGCACTGATGCTTGCATTCAATATGCCGGATGGTTTCATTAGTTTCTCCATAAGAACAATGTAATTTTTGAACCGTTTCCATTCTGTGCGTTGGCCGTTGGTATATTGATGGAAAAATAAATGAAATTATAAAATATATTTAGGAGTGAACCAAGCTGAATGAAAAAAAAAACGTTTTATGCGTTTAGAATTTAAAACTATATCGTATTCAGTTTTATTTTGTCTTGCAAAGAACAAAAATATTACTATTGTTTTCAAAACACTCGAAAAACAATTCTGGCTCCGCTCAGGATTTAAAACTCTATCGGTCACATTTATAATTATAAAATTATTATGCATCGGAATAATAATATTATTGATTGTCACGTCGACGCGTTCGACAGCAAAAAACAACCGAAACATAATCTCTCTGACGACATAACCTCACCACCAGGCCGCTGTCTGAAGGGATTTGGTGTTATTTTGTAAATGAGCGACATGGCCGTCGACGTGATTCTGAATTCGCTTCTTCCGGCCGCGTCATTGACGTGCTTTATACATATTGTTATAATTAGGGAGGCGAAGTTAGAGGTGATAAAATTGGCAAATGCATATGAAAAAAAAAAAATCAAAAATATGTATTGAAATCCATAAAATATGTTTGAAAAGACATTGAATACGAAAAAATATTGAATTTTATTTATAATATGAATACGTTTATATTTTTAAATAGTTTGAATGAAAATTAACATTTTTATAGATAATAATTAATAAATGAAAAAAATATCGTATTGTAGGTACTCGTAAATGAAGTAAAATTGTCACATTGAACATCTGAATACATTGTATTTCTAACATTTAAATGACGAAATACATTGTTAGAAAGAATATTATGGATAAGTGGTTGAAATTTACTACTAGTGCCTATAGTTTAGGATTAAACTTTATATTATAAAAACTAAAAATATTGTGTTTAACTTTTGTTTTATAGGATTTATAAACAAATTACCAAAGTATATAAAAAAAAAAAAACACACAAATAGGAACTCGCTAGGTTATGGAACATATTTTTAGCTCTATTAACTATTAATGTAAGACATTGACAAAAATCAAAAAATTTCATAACTTCTCATCTCTAGTCATAATGAACGAGAAAACTGTTCGCAAGGGCTAGAATAACGAGGACAATTTTGCGAAGAGGGGGGAAACGTTTATTACTCGTGCGGACGTCGTCGATAGTACGGATTAGACGAAAGAGCACATACTGAGGTGGTTCGAACGTGTGAGTTGAGAAGGAATGAATCCGCTGGTGGTTGTGGAACGAAGAAGATGTAACGAAGACCGAATAGGAGAAGGTTAGTTTCGATTGCGAATGATATGTGAGAACTGCTGTAGTGTGCATTGATGAAGTGCTGGAAGTCCGTGTCAGATGGAGATTTAGGACGAAGGAGACGAGATGAAAGAAGACACTACTCGAGAATCATCCCTCCGACTGTTGTGATTTCGATATCGATGGTCATGGGGTGGAGAAACGGGGGTAGACCCTCATGTTTACGTGTTAAATTCGTATGTAATACATTAAAGATATGGCGTAGTACAAGGCATAGGGAAACATAGAGACGCGATATACTATATTTTAGGTGTACGTACTTTGAGGTGTCCCCAAAACACATCACTCTACACTCTACACAATAAGGTGGCTTTATTTATAATTACTAGTTCAAGAACTTTGTTATTAAACAATACATTAATCGCATAAATTATACTTAATATTGTTAATTTTTACTGAATGCGAATGTTTAATTTGGAAAATAGTTTTGTGTATGATGAACGAATATCGTTAACGAACATTCAGAAGTATTTAGAAGTACAGGAGCACAGTATTATAGAGCCAGGAAGGACTTTTTGACGAACTTGTTTGACAGCCATGTTCAGCCTAGTGTGGAAGTGATTTTATGACAAATTATGAATATTATAATAATATATAAATATATACAGCTGTTTTTTGATTAATCTATACATTTTCATACCATATGACATACAGCATTCAAATTACCTTTGTTTGTATTTTAAATTAAGAAAATGATGTTTAAGTAAAGTATTTTTTGTGTTACACCATAAAAAAATATGCTATTTTATTGTTAGGCTAACCTAACACAAGCTCTAGCCCAGGGGTTAGCAAGTAATTTCTGTTGGAGTCCGGAAGAATAAAATAACAAATAAATGAGGTCTAGAAAAAAATGATCATTATATTTTTATAATAGTAAAATAATGACTAACATATTTTCCTGTTATTACAAATAAAAAATATACAATAATAAATATATCATACGATTACTGAGCTATTAATGTCAGTAATTACATTTTTTTTCCTTGCCCAGCCTTTTTGAAATTGGGAGGTCGTGAAAAATAATTCATACGTAATGCGCGTATAAGTTGAGAATTTATTAATTTTGTTCGATAAATAGGCGGAAATAGGAAGAGAGAAGCCTAATTTTGGAGGTTTATCCCCTTAAAATCACTAAAATTCTCCCAAATGTTTTATAAATTACACATGGTTAATACCAATAGGGGAGAGTGAATCAAAAAATAAATATTTTAGCTAACCTAACCCGTCCCCTTCCTCCAAAAAAAATTTTTTTTATTCTAATTTCACAAATGTTCGTAAAATCAAACATTCCAGAAAGGTCGATTGCCTTTGTCTTATATAGTTAAAATATACATTTTTTTTTTTTTTAAGGAGTCACGCGATTATAATATTGTCGCCAATGGCCTCGGGCAACAGCAGCAGCAGATAACCGATAGCCGTGTGGCCGAAGTGGCGTGAAACTTTGTCGTCGCAAAACGTTTGTCGCCGACATAATAATAATAATATTATTAGAGTATCGACGACGTCGGCGGCAGGCGACAAAAATATATTTTCGTGGCTTCGCGTAACACTCACAGTTTGCCCGCCCCTCTGCGGCACTTCTCGACGGTGGCGGCCGGAACGTGACCCGCGATAACAATAACAACAATAATAATAATAATAATAGGTCACCCTCCACCGCCGTCGCCGCCACCACCAATTGACATGGAAAAAGAGGAGAGTCCTCCGGCGCGGCACAACGGGAACACAATATTTCGTGCCGCACAGTCCTCAGCGCGGCCCATTGTCTTAAATGTCGAGTGTGTATAATACTTACGTGTATACGTATATACGAGCGGCGCGACGAGTCCGGGAAGCCGAGTATATCGTTTTTCTTTACTCTCTCTCTCTCTCTCTCTCTTTTTGTATTCCTTTTTCCCGTATTAATATATATATATATATCGTTTCTCTCTCACTCTCGTGCACACGCACTCACTCGTACCACAGCCACTGCTCATTGTTGTTGAAAACGTCACGAGTGTACGTCGTCCCCTCCCCTCCGACCGCAGCCACCTGAAGGCATATAATATATTGTAATTTCGTTATGCCGCCGCCGGGTCGAGAGCCCTCCTGTGCGCGCGTAGTGGCACTGCCGGTCCCACCGGTAATAATAAAACTCCGGACCGTAAACACCGAGCACTCGTCGTATAATATACACTGGGTACCGATGGCGGCGAATATTTTCTACTTGTACGCGGCTGGGGAGGCGAGTGAGCCCCCCCCGCGGGGGCGTCGTATTCGCCGCTAAAATATCGTCACTACTGGCGCGGCGGGCCGCGTAAACGGGCGGGACACTTTTGGGTTTTGGTCGCCACTTTAGACGTATAAAATATTTATTTCTAGATTCCGAGTGAACCTTATGATTTTTACAACGATGTTTATTCTTTTCTTTTTATTTTCTCTCTCTCTCTCTCTCTCTCTCTGGAAACATATTTTCCTACAGAAATACTTGTCTCCAAAAGATTCGATCAGTATCTCTGTAGATCAGAAATCACGCCTAGATAATACTTTAAATAGGTCATTTTTCAAAATTCTCTATACTTTTTCCAAAAACGAGGAAAATATTTCGAAAAATCCATAAAAAAGGGTAAAATATACTATTACTGGAATTTTCATAAAATTGAAAATTTTTTCTTAACATAACTTCAAAAACAATGTAGCTAGAAACTTCAAACTTTTACCAACTACTAAAAATGGTCACGAAAATACTTCGTAAAAATTTCAAAAACATTTGATCTATTTTGAGTTAAGTATATCATTTTGAAAATATTGGAAATTTCTCATTTTTTATAAATTTATATGTAATACAATTTTTGATTCTTGATATTAAGACTCGAAAATTTAATATGATCTCACTCATATATATATATATATGTCTAGATTTAAAAAATGTCGAATTTCGTAGATCAACTTTTTTCTCTATAACTGTTTGAAGTGCACTACTATAGTTTTAATTTATTTTTTTTATTAAATTGACAATATACACTAACAAAATATGTGATGTTAAAATGGCAATTATCTTTTTCTATACTTGAGGTTTTAAATTGGTGACTAAAATAGGCCACAAAATTGCACTCACTGGCCGAAAACAGACACTACAAAATGAGAATGGGAAAGGTTCATTTTGGCCAAATGTAGTTCTGCCCGCGTAAACGGCGTTCGAAATATAAGGGTAGAACGCGGTTAGTGGACGTTTTACCTCATTCATAACGTGATTGCGGACGTTAGTGGCCTAAACAAAAGGTTTACGATTTTGGTAAGCGGTCACTTTGTACGGTCAACTAGAAACATGATATACGCATGGTGTCCTATCAGTATGATTTGAAAAATGCGATAACTTTTGTTAAAACATTTAATTATTACTACAGCATTGCGTTATAACAATAAAGTGTAATTTATTATTATTATTATTATTATTATTTTTATGACCTAAATTTCCAAATTTGAAATTTTAGATTAAATTAAAAACAGATAATTTTAAATCTGATTTTTAGAAAAATAATTGTCCATGGTGAAAATGGCCACGAAAAAGTAGTCTAGAAAAAATATCCAAGTACCAAAATGGCCCAAAGAAATTACTGGAAAACAGTTTATGTACACAATAAATAAGGCATTTTTTTTTCTTACAATTTTCGTATTACCTTTAAGCCATTTGATATTTCTTAGCTGTAAAATTGTTTTTAAAAATTTAGTTATCCATGAATTAATATTATAATACTGATACGTCATCTATCAAAGTATTTGGCCACTGTAATAATGTTGTAAACCATAAAATTAAATATAACGCTGTAAATTTCTATTAGGCTAATTAATTAACGACACTAATCGACTATGAGACGTAAGTACTCGTATTTATAAATTATATCGATACAACGATACGCCGTCGACCATATATTATAACATCGTTAACTGCAATATTTAATGATTGCTCATAAAAATTATTATACGTTATCACTTATAGATCAGTTAGCTCACCCTGTGCACGATTAGTGTTATACTGTCTGATATCAGTGGCACAACCAGGGGGTTGGACCCGGGGTCTGGATCTCTCCCTTGGACTATATTTAAGCTTACTTATTTTCATAAAAATATATACTTATAAAAACTGTTATTAGCTACATAAATAATAATTTTGTAATAGTTTTTGTATTAAGATATTAAAAGTATGATTAAGAATTTGCTTTCTTTTTTTATTGGTCTAAAACGTAGACAAGTCAGATATTAATTCGTAAGATTTTTGGTGCTTTATCGCTTCATTTTAATTGTTTTTTTCATAATTTTTTAGAGCTACAAAATTCTATAACTCTAGTTATCACGATTATGGACTACCAAATATTAATGAACCATTAATAAATAAAGGTTATTTTCGGGTGTTTTTGAAATTTTTCCTACGTAATCTGGCGATGAAATTTGAAATTAAAAGAACTCGTTGAATTTTATTCTACTGATGTTGACGATTTTGACCGAGTAATATCATCAGCAATTTTATGGATAATATAGAACAAATAAATACTATTGATGTAAATAATCACTGTAATCCTGATTTATTTCCAAATTTTTTTTTTTTTTTTAAATCATAACAAATATTAATAATTACTCTTTCTGTTAAAACAGTCGAAGCCGATAAAGGTGTTTATATAATATAGGTACCAGATTTTTTCTTTACAGATGAAATGTCTATAATAATCAAAAAAGTATGGACACCCCCCCCTTGAAATAATCCCGGTCGCGCAACTGCCCCTGATATATTATAATAATAACAATACGAATATAATTTTACGAGAGGACACAAAAATACTCGTACGGTGGCTTAAAGAATTCTACATCCGTAACGATAAAATGTCGACCATCAGCGGGTAGCGGTTCACCGCGTCTCTCTCTCTCTCTCTCTCTCTCTATTTTTCTTTCTCTCTCGAGAATACGTTTAGTATAATACACTTCGGGTTTCGATTACGTGTGTTCAAACGCACGGCGGCGTCTAGACGGTGCAAATCGAATTCGTCCCGTACATAGGCGCTCGGCGGTGCGTATCCGGTGTCATCGCGCGCACGGTCACGGCCGGTCCAAAGTGGCTGATGCTGTTTGTGAACGCGGCACACACGTGAACTCGATCCGCCGAACGAATTTCCCGCCCGCCACTCACAAAAAAAAAAAAAAAAAAAAAACCACAGCGCACACGAGAATCGAACGACGGCCGGGATTGAAGTGACACCGGTGTGTGCTCGGGCGAGTATTACATACGGGATCGATTCGATTATCGGTTAGACCAGTGGTTCCAAAACTTTTTTTCAAAATCTATTCCTTCCTTGTCAATCATCTAAAATCTCACCATCCCCTTCCCTACTTGTAAATTTTCAAAAATCTAATCCCCCTTAAATAATTAGAGTTTTGACTTTTTTTTTTTTTTTTTTTTTTATTGGCCCTACAAATAAATTATATAAAATAACCAGAAGTACTTAAACGTCTATTTGTACAATTATTGAACTTTTTAATTTTCATTATTTTATAAATTAGATGTAAATCAATTTACCAATTCATAATGTTAAGTATTAGAAACAAATTATTCAATATAAAAGCAGGAATAATAATACAAAATATAAACATTAATTAAATAATTTGATTAGAATTTAAAAATAATTTTTTTAGCAAAAAAAACTCGTTATTTCACCATCACTGAATTCCCCTCTAGGGGAAATTCCCTACCGGTTGAGAACCACTGGGTTGGACCAACGGCGGCCATCTTAAATTGACCTATAATTTTTTCTAAGTCATCACCATTCATCAGTATTGTTAAAGCAAATATGATTAAAAAATTATCTAGATCTAAAGATAAAATACAGAATTTTTTATCTAGATAGAATAATTATTCAACACCGCTTTAAAATAAGGATAAAATGTCTAAATAAACTGAAGTTTAACTTTTTAAATCGTGTTGACTGATTGTATAAAAATCCAATACTATGACAGCAATATTGCATTATATTATATGAAATTGATGGTTAGAAAAATGTTATTAGCGAAATTACACACAAAACAATAACATTTTTATTTTTAGACTGTCAGGAAAAATTATTCGAATTCCTAAAATGTATGTCGTAAACATATTTAAGTATAGGTTGTCAGTCCGATATAACTGTATTCAGTGATACTTAATTTTACTGATTATTATTATCGTTTAAAAGTAAAGAAATAAATAGAATTTATTTACAAAGATAATTTAGAAGAGATGGCACTATTATTTATTTGAAATAATGCATAAAAAAATCATTAATAATTTTTCATCTAAATAATAAGAAATTAAATTATTTATGTAAATACATTCATCTTATTTTTCTCAACACGGGTTTTCAAGATTCACATCAATTTACCTCGATTTAATAAATTAAAAAAAATTATTTAGTTTATTACACGCATATTATGATTTACATAACATAAATCTTCTTGGATTATATACATACAGAAATTCATGTCACATTTTTTTCTTTAATCTTTCAAATTTTTATCACCCGATAAGACGAAGGGAACTGAAATTAGTTATAGTTTTTACATACTAAATATGTGATCTACTAAAATAAATTTCTATTGTGCTGTTCAATCAACGTGAATCATAATTAAAATGTCATAGATCTTGGGACATTGTGACAAAATATCAAACTCAAAGAACAGAAAGTCCATGCAGAAGACCTTTGGGGTCTTTGGGGAAAATCGTTAAATCCCTGTGAGCCGCAAACCATGAATTACTTCAACAGTAATTAAAGAATAAATTATAGTTATCTAATTTATATGGTAATTTTACATATTATTGTTAGTTGTTACTAATTACTACAGCAATGAGGAAAAATCATTTTTGAAAGACGTGCCACTAGTTTTTAAATTTTCATTTTTTTTTTTTTTCAATTATTTTTCAGAAAAATAATAATTTTATCGCATGCTTGGCTGATTAATATTTTTTAAATTTTTGATGCAATTTTTTGAATAATTTTACTTACATGTGTAAATTTAATATAATATAATTAAGTAAAAGCTTATATACTATTAAATTTTATGTAAATTTTTTGATAGGTCGCATATTAAAAAAGTTGATAAGCTAAGTATATTATTGCAGACTAAAATTATTTTAGCCTAAATTATTACTTTCAGTAGATTATAAGCTAATTTAAAAATAAGTCAAAAGACTTTATTTTACACATTATTTCAGTTCTTCAATACTTAAACTTCTATGAAAATTATTAGTAAAAATCAGTATTGGCATTTGCATATTTCTTATAAAATACTTGAAAAATTCCAGAGAAGACTTAAAATTTGTTTCGTGATTAAGAAAACTAATATCGATTTTTTTTCGTTTTTTGGACTATTTTTGGATTCTGTCAGATATTTTAGTATTTTTCAGAATAGGTCACATTTTATGAAATTATATTTTAATAAACGTGTTTTTAGTTACCTACGTTTGTGTTAAATAATTTAAAATCAAGATTTTATTAATAAAATGTAAGTATGACGTATAAAATAAATATATTCGGGTAAACACATTTTTATTAACCGAAAAAAATACCGTAAAATGAACTAAAAAAGGGAAAATTATTTAAAAAGACAAGAAAATGATATGAAAATATAAAATTATGGAAAAATTCTGAACAAAAGTTTCAACATTTAATTTGTTATTAAACGACCCAAATTTTGAGTTCGGGAAGTTATATTTTACAATAGAGGATTAAATAAATAATGGGAACTTTCTTACAAAATATCATAGTATTAGTTTTTATGATATTAATATGGCGCGCACTGCAGCAGTCGCTACGACTGCTGCAGTAGGTGTTTCTCGTTACTATATTTTCCGAGACGTTTAAAATTCCTGAAAAATACTATTAATAATAATAATAATAATAACCTAAGCGTTTTACGCAGTGAAGTAATGAAATGCATTATGTCGACGTACTCGCGGTCAAGTATATACAGTGTACGGTTCACGTGCTCCCCGACATAACACGTCTATAGGCGACCGATTTATTTCTACAATAACACAGAGCACGTATTGTGTGCAGAGTTTTACCGAGGTCAGAAAGGGGTGTGTAAACGGAAGAAATCGCACGTGCCGCCGTAGAATATTATTACAGTACGCGTAATATTACGTTTCATCAGTCAATAAAAAAAAAAAAAATAAATAAAAAAATGGCCACTAGTCGTACAACGTGCGATCTACCGGTCTACGTGATCTCTACTATTCTTTCCATTATTATTATTATTATTATTATTGGTTTAGCGCGAGACCTCTATGTATTCTTCCACGTTTCATCGACGTATTTTTAGGCCGTGTACCAGTTTCCCCCCAGTGATAAGAAATTATAACCTAACAATTCCAAAAGTACGAATTTTATGACTTTCACAAAAGCCAACTTAGAAAAATAAAAATCTTAAAAGTTTAGAATTAAATAATGTATTCATAACTAATAAACGAACAACGTCATGCAAAGTGCAAAAGACATGTGAATAATTATAAACAGACAAGTTAGTAGTTAGTTTTGACATTTTAGTTAGTCGAAATACATAACGTAATACATAATTTATTTTCATTAAACAGGGCGATCAATTCATTGACACTTAATGTCTTTTCATTTAATTTTTTATTTACAATAGTTGGTACTTATTTTTTTTTTGTTACAGAATAAAATTGTAGGTTATAATTTCTTATCACTGTGGGTAAACTGGTAGTATCCCGTGTTTTTAGTAGGAGTACGTTTTTATCGATCTTGAGCCGAACAAAAAATTTTCAAAATTGATTTTCAAAATCCAATATGAATAGGAATTCTGAACTCCTTAGGAGTTTTGATTTTTGAATTTGAAAAAGCCTTTTAATTTTTGAGTAAAGTCGGTTTTTTATAATCGACGTAAAAAACAATCTCTAGCTTACATATAGTTATATTCATGTTTTTATATAGTTGTTACGTTTGGTAGAGTTACTAATTATTATGTTAAGTAACTACATAATTATATCAGGCGATTATTGATAAATGCTTACAACAATTTGGTCTATTTTACATCAATAAAATTTGATTTGGTCGATTGAGTCGAGCAGCTGATATTAAAAGATTAAAATAATGTGTTATTTTCTTAAACTAGGTACAACTTAATTCGTAGATGAGTATATTATGGTTAAAATATGTCCGAAAAAATGTATGCAGTGCTTTGTGTCTCGTGTATATATTTAATTCAGAAGAAATTTAACCATATTACTGATTTACGATAACTATATGTCTGTATGCGAACATTTTTTTTTCACTATACTATTTACAGTGTACACTATCCATAGCCATTGTGTACAACATCGAGTTTTCCAATTACAATACATTTGAAATTACGCCATTAAAAATTGAAACAATCAAATCCACTTCAAAAATTGTGTACTGTCATTAATTTAAAGAACAATGAGTATATGTATAGTAAATACGATATTTGATTGATTAAATTGAAACTATACAATACATCTGCTGTAGAATAATAATTGAAATAACGTTAAATTCTATAATTGAATTTATGTTTCCTCATAGCAGTGAGCTGTCATAAAGCAATCCCGCAGCATTTGTTTGTATACTTGATATTATTTATTTGTGAATTCAAAAATTAAAATATGTGTTCATAACTAATTGGAAATCTACACCGAAATATTACAGGAGATGACGAAACGTATTTATTATATCAGTTTATAAATTTTCAAAGAAATGAAATATCACTAAATCAAATTATACATTTATTTCACTTTTTTAATTTATTTATTAGTTTCCACATCTTATTACTGACATGCAAGTATGTTCATAACCTAACTGAATCTAATTAAAACGAATAAGTACATTTATTAGCATCAAAACTCAAATAAAACAGGCGGTACGCGTAATATTTGTCAAGTAAAAAAAAAAAAAAGGAAATCTTGGAAAAAAAGGTCTTGATATTGTCTTTTTGACGTTTTCTGTAAAATTTTATATTCGTCCATAAGTAAAGTGAAGATACCCGAAAAACTTCAAGTCTGTACCTAATATAGTTAAGGCTGTACGTTGAATTCTCAGTCAGTCGGTAAGTTAGGACAAAGTCACATATATATTTTTTTTTTCTTTTTACCCCCTTCCAAAACATTTGACCAAGAAATAAGTCTTCATTTTTAACCCCTTTAACCCCCATATATAATTATTTATACTGTTGTATTATCATTATTTAATAAAACTCAACGGTTAATGGATATTTAACATGCTGAATGAATTAAATATTTAAAAAAAATATTTATCGGCATTCTAAACCAGCTAATTAAATTGCCAAATTTCATTTATTTCATAAAGTATTTTCACTCAATTAATTTTGAAATATAACTATACAAAATAATTTCATGATTGGATTAGATCAGTGATGCCCAACCTTTTTCCTTTGGCGGGCCACTTTGGTAAACAATTATCTTCAAACGTGCCACAAAGTATAAAAGTACAAAAATAATCTTATATATTGGACTTATTTTCTTACCTTTTATTGTCTGTTGAAAAGATTACGAATTAAATAAATGATAATGAATACTAAATTTCAACCAGATTTTTCATTATTAGTAAAATAAGCTTAAATTTCACATTAAAAATAAAAGTAAAACATTTTTGTATAGTTTTTAGTTTTATTATTATCATTATAATTGTATTTTTTTGAAT
>JAIPRM010007118.1:0-17604 GCA_025469315.1 Stegophylla sp. TES_Ste_2020 | reverse complement strand
TTGTCAAATTTTGGGTAGTTTTTTCCAAAAAAAAAAAATTGAAGAATTGAGAAATTCAAAAAATGACCTCTTTAAAGTACAATCTAGAGGCAAATCCGATTTCAAAAAGTTATTGATCGAAACTTTTTGACAAGTATTTCTATACGAAAAGTTGTACACAGAAAAAAAAAAAGAAAAAAAAAGAAGAAAAAATAAATAAATAAAAAAAATAAAAATAAACATCATTGTAAAAACACTAGCTTCTTCACTTTGCTAGGTGCCATAACTTCTCAAATGAAGATGTTAATATGCATTTTATTGATAATAGTAATCATCCTTATAAAATAATTCTAGATCTACCCTTGTTCACCATCGAAGTATATTCCGATGTAACTATATACTAATCATAGAAACGACCGTTTTAAGAATCCAACGTATTATAAACTATGTTATGTATGTTAATAATAATTAAATCAACATGTACCTATGTTTTTTAATATGTGTAAAATAGTACAACATAACGTAATGAAAGTTAAATACAGAACATTTTCAAATAATCCGTATAATATAGAAAGAATTGTACTAAAATTCGAAATTTAAAATTTAATGTATGAAACTGTGGTACGTGTATGAGTATGCTTCGGTTTTATCTTTAACGAGCGCGCTCTGTGGTCGACTACGGCTAACCTATCGATCGGTGCGAATATATTGTCGTCTTGGCACAAAAGGGTCACTCGGAGTAGTGGTGTACCAAATCTGCAAAATAACACAGAATTCGAAGAAATAAAATATAGTTACATATATTTAACACGCACCTGCACTATCACACGCACGCACGCATGCGTGCACACACATACACACACGCGCGCGCACACACTTTCAAAGTTTTAAACAAAATTATTATTAAAATTACTCGATAATAAGCTAGGCTATGATTATTTCAAAATCTATGGAATATGTTTGTCGTAGAATATTTTCTTAAATTACTGTCAGTTTGAATATATCGGTACACAAATGACATGGATTCACGTTATTATTCATCAACTTCAAAGATATAATAATTAATAGTATAAGAGGAAGATAAATAATTGTATACAAGTTTCTAACCTACAACAATAAATAATTTGTATTGTTACTCATATTTAAGACTGGAAGAGAGGCATTGTATAGATAAATATAAGTGAAGATCTATGGTAAAAATAAATATTATCTGATAGTTACCAACATCTATGTAAAAAATAAAAATATTTTGATCAACAAAATTTTATGTAATAACTATAAAGCTTACTCAAGAATCTATAATTTATATGTCTCAATATTAGAGTTAATTATTATTTAAAAATGGGTAATTCATAATATCGGATCTACAGAAGTTCGTTTGGCGATTATTTCGAATTATTTTTCATGCAAGTCGCGATGTATTTTTTTAAAATACTATAGAATTCAAAGATAATTTTCTCTATACTCTGTAACACGTAAAACCTATAATATATTGTTCGTTTTATTCGATTCAAAATGCACACAATATCAGAAATTCATTTTTCATTTTTAATCAATGATTTTGGAATTTTAATTTTGAATTTTGAATCTCTCTTTTCATAATATACTGATTTGATTTGTTTTTATTGCACAATTATTAAATGTAATATTGGTGATAAA
Organism: Stegophylla sp. TES_Ste_2020; assembly: GCA_025469315.1. Classification (NCBI taxonomy): domain Eukaryota; kingdom Metazoa; phylum Arthropoda; class Insecta; order Hemiptera; family Aphididae; genus Stegophylla; species Stegophylla sp. TES_Ste_2020. The sequence continues at coordinate 15,966 of JAIPRM010007118.1, read as the reverse complement.
TATATATACTTCATAAATTTATATTACTTACTAATTAAAATGAATTATATGTATTTGAATATTTTTTTTTGTTTTATTTTTTAATAATAGGTACCACATTTTTATAAAAATAGTTTTAAATTGCCCTATACGTACATTATACGAACTTGAAATCATTTTAGAATGCAGGGTGAGTAAAACGAGACAATATCCCATGTCATTCATACCTAGCTTTAATTTTGTTATTATTTAGAAATAACTCAGCTATCGAAATGATTTGTTAAAGCTTAGCTACTCGTTTGAAACAACATAACATAATCTTAGATGTATTAGAGTTATTGGCATGCGTAAAATATAATCAACATTCGTTTGCTTTTAATTGCCTAATAGTTTGAAATATTTAACTTGTGTAGTTTACCCATGGTATAAATAATTAGATGTAGGTATGCATAATATATTATTATAGTATATCATTGGTTAAAAATGATATTCAAGAAGTACTATTTATAATCAATGAGGTATACATACATGAATTTGTATAATAACTTAAAATATTATAAGACTTCATTTCTTCTTTAAACATACGATAATTTCCTCAGTATTTGCTTCATTTTCAAATTTAGATGCCATGTCCAAACAAAGAATAAAATATCCGACCCACCAGTCTGACGTTTTCGTAGTATTACTCAAGGGAATTTGCCCAAAAATATATGTACCCTAAGTCATAAACACTGTAGTCAGTAGTCACCCTTCTATCTTGGTAAAATCGATGTAAACAATGTTCGAGTACATATTTCCTGAACAAATAGTATTTTCTCGATATGCTCATAAAAAATGCAGTTACAATACTATACTTCTGTTAAATTATAAAATATTTATTATTGACTAATACGCGAAAAACCAACATAAATACAAACACAATAAAAGTTTAAAAATCACTGAGTTTAGAGAATTTTAATTTTATTGATTCGAATTTAAAATATAAATAGGAAAATGTTTTCATCGTTAAATATAGTATGTATATAATTATTATATTGCTTGATTTTTTTTAATATAATTATAATTTAAATTATAGTTTACTATAAATGTAACAAGTTATTTTAAAATATAGGTAAAGACTACTATATATATATATATATATATATCTTATTTTATACCATGTAGTTTTGCAAGTGTTATAGTTTAACGACTATATAGAATAAGCGTAGTTTAATATAAGTATTATTTTTATTAGGATGTTTTATTTTTATTTTTTCGGTCTCATTGGTTTATGTTTTGCCATTGGACCAATAAAAGTCACCCTAAGTTTCAGCTTCCTAGATCAAACTTGCAGTGAACAAATCAAGTTTGTTTCCCATAGGAAAGCAACAAACATAAATTTTCCTCAAACATAAATAGCTGGTGGTAAATTGTTTTTCGCTTTTTTTTTCTGAAAGCAGAATTTTGTAGAGATATACATTTTCTGCTATAAAGATTCTTACTTCTTAGTACTAAATACGTGAGTTCATTATTTTTAGAGATAAAATTCAGATTTTATATAATTTTGGTTATTTTAAGGATGTTTATAGAGTATAAATGTGAAAATAATGAATTGAAGGATTTAGTAATTAAGACCTTTTTTTGAACGAAATTAAATTCTCTACAAATTATGGCTTTCAAATAATACAAAAAATATTTTTCTACCAACTATCCATGTTTGAGTAAAAACGATTTGTGTGTAATGTTAATTAAATGGGAAACAAATTTGGTTTGTGCCATTCATAGGTTTGACATTTTGAGAGATTTTTTTTTAAGTCCAATGATAAAACATAAGTTATAATGGGTCTAAAAAATAAAATTTAAAATTTAAAAAAAAAATAATAATATTTATAGGTAGTTGTAAAGTTCATTGTACAGGATTTTTGAAAAATGAAATAAAATTGTCATGTAGTTATTATACATATTAATAATTACATAAACATATGCATAGCCAAAATAATTTAAAAAATGTAATACATAATAATTTTCTGAAGAACTTATTTAGACGTTTATTGCTACCAAAAATATGCTCACCGAATATTATTGTCCATACACATTAGTTATTACATTGCTAATTCCTTAAGTAACTAAATTACGACCTTTTTCGTATAATTGACTAAACGTACACTATCCAAAAAGTATCTAGAACCGATATTAGGCATATTTAGTTATTGCAATTGTATTACTTTGCTCGCATTTAATAATAATTATTCAAATAGTTTACAAATATGTATTTAAATAATTTCAATCAGATTTCAAGCAATTGTTGAAAATTTAAATAATAAATATTATACGAAGTTTGTGGACATCGAACGTTGGTAGTGGGTACATTTTAATAATAAATAATAATATTATAAAAGACATCATGAATTTTCTTCTTATTGAATTTAATTATGAGTAATAAATAGCCACGATATAATATTACATAGATATAGTGTATAGAATAGATCAATATACATCTGATAGTTAAAATCAAAGTAATTAAAGGGCTCCGTGCAACAACGAGACCAGTTCACATTTTTTTGAAACTTACTTTTTGATGTTATTGAATACAGATTTTTTTTCTTTATATTTCTATACAACAGTAAGACAAGTCAAATGATTATTTACGAAGTTATTGAGCGAATAGGCTTGTCTGGCTTATGATATTATTAGCAAGAACAAGCCAAGTCCGGATTTGTCTGGTTTTTGCGCGTAACTGTCGGCTATGCTGCACATAGTAAAATAGTATTTATAACATATTTACTAGAAAAAACCCGGTAAGTCCTTAAGCTTTTTATTTCAATACTAATTTTATCAAATTTCATTTATTTATTTTATTGATTAGTATTATAATTATGTATAAAATGATCAATAAAGCATTTCAATATAGTTTATGAGAAATAAGTACATTAGTTCACCGTAAAACATAAAGAAACATTAACATTTTCGAAAAATGTTTACAGTTAATGAACAAAAAACCAGGCAAGTCCATATGTTTCATACTTCCAAGTTATTTTAGAAGATCAAACATTTATTTAAAATTAAGATTAATTTTACTCAACTATTAACATGTAATTAAAGATATTTAGGTCGAATTTTCAAATAAAAATATAAATTTTTAAAGTTTTGGTGAAATAAAACATGTCTTCTGAATAATTTTAAAATATGGACTTTTCTCGTTGTTGCACGGAGCTCTTCAATTATAGCAATGCTATTAAACTATTTAAATGCATATAATATACGGACGCGACTTTGTTTAAATCACGGAGTAAAACGTAGTCAACATATATACAGTTGTTTACTTTGTGAGTTCCGTCAATAATTGGATATAGGCAAAAGCGTAACAGAAATAACAACTTAATAAAATATATTCGAGGGGTTATCTATTTAAAATTTAAATTTATGTGCATAATGATTGCGTAATGCGTATCGATATAGTCCACACAGATAATAACGATTCAATTCTTCAAATTCTTCAATTCGACTCAGAATTATAGATGTTATATACAATATTATTTAAACATAAAAAAAAAAAAAAAAAGTGGGTCTCGAATAAAATCCATGTAAGTATTTTAAACGATAAGAACAAAACGTCTATAATATTGTATTTTATTTTTTACCACGAATGAACCACATCGTGATATAATGTTGCTCGTGGCAACACATAACGATTGTTTAAACGTTACACCGAATCACTCGTAAACTAAAGCACTCGTAGCGCTTAAAATGCTTTGCCGTTAATAAAATCTATTTATTAGCAGGCTGCAGGTAAAACAAAAAACGCAAATAGCGCGATATTAAAGCGAATATATAGGTAAATAAAAGACTGTGGTAGTATAATATGCGTCATTGTACTATGCGGTGTAATACGTATTATTACACATGCATGTCTCTAAAAAACACGAAAAGACGACGAGCTAAATAACGATTTCTATTGCATCTATGTCAATGTTGAGAAGTTAGACGTAAAAATAGAAAATAAAAACTAATATATTCGAATAAAAGTTATAAATCATAATTAGCCGTAAAGAGCAAAAGGGTTGAAAAATATTGAGTAAGTTAAATAATCGGCACGTTTGTGTTGGCTGTTCGTTGATTCTTAGTCAGAACATAGCCGCTTATATTATAGATATACCTTTTTACCACTTTAGGATTAAAATAATCGAAAATGATGTTTTAGATATCTCATTTTTTATGTTACATTGTATCTATGCTAAATTAATGAAAAACTGATTAAAAAATAACGTGTTCCATTTTTACTCCTTTTAATCTCTTTAAGGGTTGAATTTCATAAGACCCGTTCTTAGTACTTATCACTTATTACTACTTGCCGAATTTTGGCTCATAGGTTAGTTAGTTGTTTTCGAGATTTCATGTATAAAAAAAAACACCATTTTCTTTTATATGATACATGAAAGGCATAGGTAGACAGATTTTTGCACCCTTATAACCCCCGTAGGGATTGAATTACGAAGAAAAAGGTAATAGAAATGTATTATTTGTATTACAAAGTATGTATGCTAAGTTTTAAAAAAATTCAAACAAGAAATAACATTTTTCCATTTTCACCTTTTTTTACCCATTATAACTTCTTTAGGGACTGAATAACGGAAAATAAAGTTATGGATATTTCATTATTTGTGTTACAAAGTATATATTATGCTTAATTTCAAAAAAATAACTTTGCCATTTTTACCCTATTTAATACCCTTAGGGGTTGAATTTCGCAAAACTCTTTCTTAGTACACGTTTTTAACCCATAAATTTCCTACCTGCCAAATTTCAGCTTCATACCTCAAGTAATTTTCGATATTTCTCGTACAAAAAAATACCACTCTCTTTTATATATGTCGTTGGCTAATGGACATATCAGGTAAACGGCCGTTTTCTTAGGCAAATGACCGAGTGCTGGCAAACCGCCGTTTTTTTAGGCAAATGGACAAGTTTCAATCGATATCATGTGTGTTGTCCATTTTCCTAGCTGAGCTAGGCAAATAAAATTATGTAGAATATATCATAAAATATTATATAAATAAAGATCAATATGTTTTTTTCTAAGATTTTTTTTAAATTTGCAAATAATTTAATAATATTGTTAAATATAGTCATAATATTACCATTATTAGTATGGCGTATAATATGATAAAATTATTAAATTGTTCACAAACTTTATTATATTAAAAAATCGTAGAAAACGAGCGGATTAATATTTATTAGAGATTGAAGCACCAATATTTTTCTAAAAATCAGATTTATAAAATGGCTATTTTGCATTTTTTCTAAGACTCTAGTAGAAAATTTCATATTTTAAAATTTGGGTCCTAATATATATATATATGTGTAAAAAAAAAAAGTTAAAAATTATCAATGGAACAAAAGTTATTGTATTTATCTAATCGTACTGTAACACCTTATTTCTTATATATACATATACATATATATATATATATATATATATTATATATATTAGAAGAGTTAATAAGCTGTATTAAAAAAAAATAAGTTTGAATTTTTATATTCTACATATTATGAAATCGTTTATTGTTTAGCAATTAGATATTTTAAATTGTTTATGTGACATAGAAATAGTCAAAAAATGTTATACACTTCTTGCCGCGTTGTATCTTAGACGAAGAATAAGCGTGGTGTTTTTATATCGACAACCTAGGATAATAATAATTATTATCATTAAATAATATCTCGATATTTTATAAATATTAAACTAGACTTAATATTAGTTTTAATAACAAAGAATGATATTATCTAAAGTTTTATTTGTAGATACAAATTGATAATGTAGAAGGCTAAAAAAGATTTTTGAAATGCTTCTTTGTGCCCGAATGTGCGATCCACGATAAAACAAAAATGAGCAATGTTACAAAGTTCTTTTTTAAAAAAAAGAAAAATCTCTGTCTGTATTTATAAGATTAAAGTGGTTTCGGGTAGAAAGCAGTGAAAACAAAAAGGAGCGTGTAATATTTTACTAAACAGTAGGAAATACATGTTCGATTGGTACGAAAATATACGTATAACATTGTTGAAAATGTTGACTTTGCCAAAGTTTTAGCCGGCGGCGCCACGTAGTAAATCGAGGGGTACGCAATTAAAACGGATTGTTTATAGCGTTAATTTCTTCCGTCGTTTCAGCTCCGAAGTGTCGAATGGCATGCGACGACGCGATTACGGATCTCCGGTGTATGCGCAGCGGTCGCGTAGACTCCGCGGCGGCTGCCGGTGCGTACGGTGTCGTTACTGAGGCCGGATCGAAATATCTAGCGGCATCTAGTGGATAGTGACGATGCGGAAAACGACTGATAGTGCCCGCGGTTAATTCAAATTATTATTTTTACTATTCCGTAAGTCACGTTGTCAAAATACCACGGGTTGACGAGGTTATACGAGGTTGCTCAAGAGGGAGGGCTCAGTCCTCTTAAATTCACCCAAAGATATCTAAAAATCGCAAAAGATTGATACCATTAGAGAGGGCTAAATCAAAGAATTCTACTAGCCGCCCTGCCCCAAAATGTTTATTCTGTCTCAGCCAATGGCCTAGATTCGTTCTATATTGTATATAATATCTCACAGATATTTTTTCTCTTACGATGACGGTCGTGATAGAAAAAAAAAATGTCTAATACATTTCAAATTATTCGGATTTCTCACGCTTTATTTTTGCGCCTTTGATAAAAATTCAATGCACATTTAGGCGATTTTCCAAAAAAGGTTAAGATCCTTCAATATTCGTCCCCCTGTCCACGTGTGTGCCACCCTGATTGGAAGAATATGTCATGGCGGGCGGGTGGGTGTCACGACAGACACTGCGGGTTATGTGTTTTGGGTAACCGGTGTCGAGTCAGGTCGTCGAGCGGATAGAGATGGCGCGGGATAGCGGTCCGCGCGGATACGGAGCAGCGCACTGTATACAGAACGGCCCGGTGACGACGACCGGGGGTACATTGATTTTTTCGGTGAATTCCGCCCGCGAACCCATTCGCTAAAGGGTCGCGGATGCGCGACGGCGGCGCTGTATGTATTGTATTATATTATACGAGTCTATAGAGTCATTGAAACGCTATGTGACCTCGTCTCTGTCGCACGGCTCTCGTTTTATTATTACTATTATTTTTGTCGCGGAAATAATAACGACCGTCATCATGTAAATGTAATGGACACGCGTACGCGGGCGGCGTTACGAAGAATTTATTTTTCAGACCAGAACCCGTAAACTATTGTGCGCGAGAGTCGATGGGAGGGGGAGTGATGAGCTCGCATCCGGTGTGTTATTTTTTAGCAATTATTATAATGAATGCTGTTATATTAATTATTAATAATGTTCACGCTTTAGCCATCACCACGTCTGAACGTGATCACTCACCACCACCGGTGGTGCCTGCGGCCATTTGTGTACCAGTTGAAAACGTTCGACTTCGGCAACATCGAAGAGTGGCCGCATGGCAGTCGAGTAGGAAGGGGTATGGGGTGGTGATCGGGTGTACGGGGTGGTTTGTCACGAATAACGTACATCGGCTTCGTCTGTAGGTGGTGTAGCGATGACGAGGAGGAGGAGGAGGAGGAGGAGGAGGAAGAGGAGCATGTGCTGTATGAGAGCGAAAGTTCATTGCCCAAAACGCGATCACCACCTTCACATATAATACTATTTTATCAAGACAATAATATGCACGAAACCTCTTGTCGTCGACGTTAGCATTGCGGCCGTACCCAAATACGCGTTGTCGTTCCCGCACCCGGGCACCATATCACCGACCGCAGCTGCCCTCCCCTCCGAACGGCACGTACCTCGCGCGGCTATCCGGCGAAATTAAAAGCCCTTATCTGCCACCGCCGCCACTACCACCGCGTCGACGACGGCCCGCGGATTTCGAGCGCGCGCGTCCCCCGCGACAACGGCGGCGCGCTGCGACCCCCGCGCGAAAAACGGGTCGATGGCGCGCGCGAAACGAACCCCTCGACACAGCCAGCTAGCTACGGCGGCGGCTGCGGCGCGCGCGAATCCTCTCGCCGAAAGCGACCCTCCTCCACGACGTGCGGAGCGGTGACAGTGGGAGGGAAAAAATGGCGTACTCGCGTTATACATATATGTATATTATATATTATATATACGTGTACGCGTGGAGACATTACATTATTATTATTATTATTATTATTATCAACATTGAGTGAGTGCGCGCGCATTAAGTATAATAAATATTAGGTATAATATTATGTGACGGCGGCGGCATATACCTGCAACACACCTCTTTAGCGTCAACGGCGATCAGCGTGGTCCACGCGCGCGTACTTACACAACAACGAGATTGGGATTTTATTTTATTTTTGGAAAAAAATACACGCCAAATATTATGTAATATGCGTGACTTAGAACACGTCCAATACTACGCGAATATACTCATTTTCCATGGTGATTAATTGAAATACCCGTTTGGTATACATAAAACAAACACGAAATATTATTATGTAATGTAAGCATACAGGCTAGGCAGGGGGTAATTTTACAAGTACTCTCGTCCTTCTTATTTATAATGTAAATACATTTAAAATCTTCCAATGCACTATTTAACAACACTAGAAAAATGTTAGTTTTTATTAACATAAATATGATTTTGGGCTGTATGTAAAAAAAAAAAAACTTTCCCAACAGATTTATCAAATCTAGTAAGTTTCACTAAACTCTACCTGATGACCTAGGTGGCTGACGGTCTAGACGACAATACAATAATTATTTATCATAACAATCCATCGCTATTTGTGTCTAGTTTTGATCAAACTTTAAGAGAAGAGAGTAATGTCAAGCCTCTCTCCCCCAAAAAAAAACTTTGATAAAAATATTCTTTGTAATCAACACACATGTTACAAAAAAAAAAGACTATTAATAATGTAAATAATGTATAAATTTAGTAAATTTTGAACGTGATGTGAGGTTATAATTAATTTCATTTAATAGCAAAAATTATAGTCTAATTTTTACCATATAAAAACATACAGTGGTACATTTCGGACGGTAAAATAATTACTTGACATATCAATTTGGAAAATTGTAGGTAGGCACAGATTCAATGCCACCATTTTTCCTTTGAGATTCTTATCATTTTCGGACAAGTTCACCCGACCCAATTTATATTTCTCAATATTTATTGAAAGGAAGTTATTTGCATCCCATTTCCTCTGGTAATTAATATTACTCTGAAAATTAATTGCCCTCTTATTTGTTTTTATGGCGTTTAAACGTGTTACGTTGTCAGCGCTCACAAACAGTTGAGAATGCTTGATTGCATTTGGAAGATCATTTTTATAAATGTTAAAAAGCAAAGTGAACAAATGATTCCCTTGGGGACACCTGAAGAGATTTAGAATTGATCAGATTTTTAATTTCGGTGCTTAATTAGTTTATGACAATGACACTAAGAAAGAAAAGAACAAAAACACGACAACAAAGAGCCAGAAAAACTTAATGACTGTAATTTACTAAATTAAACATCTGGTTTATTCATTTAAATGCTTTAGAAATGTCAGTATATTTTATATCTGAGTGTTTCATTCAAAGGATTGTAATTAGGGGTACATAAAGGGTGGAAAGGGTATTTTCCGTAGGTGGAAGTTTTAAAAGTGCAGTAAATTGTTTTGAAAATATTTATACGTACGAGTATATGTAGTCAAATTCATATAGAAAAGATAATTATAAACATCATAATTTTCGCTCAATTCAAACTGTGTCTGAACTCTAAAGTCAATTTGTCTAAACTGCAAGCAAAGATATTATTTTCAATATATTTTTTTCATAATCTTTTAGTAATTTTTTGTGATAAATTATAGTATGTTTAGTAATAATTGTGCGAACGAAGCGAGAAATAATGTTTGAAAGTTATTTATACCTTCATATTCAGGGTGCCTCAGAACGATTTGACAAATAATTTTTGTTCTATTAATAATTTTTAACTTTTTTTTTTTTGAGATATGATTGCTTCAGAATTATGCTACAAAAATAACATACATATATATATATATTTATATTTTAGGACCCAAATTTTCATATTAAAATTTTATAGTACAGTTTTAGAAAATATTCAGAATATCTAATTTGTTAAACTGATGTTTAAAAAAATATTTGTGCTTAAATCTCTTATAAAGGTTAATCCGTTAATTTTCTACGATTTTTTTTAGTTTGGGAATAATTAAATATATTATGACTTAAATTATGACTATTAAAAATATTATTATATTATTCGAAAACTTAAAAAAATCCTAGAAAATGAACGGACTAACCTTTAATAGAGATATAAACACTGAATTATGTTATTGCTGTAGCGCAATGATGTAATGAAATACGTTTTTTAATTATTAAAAATCATTAATAAAATAAAAGTTATCGTATTTGTCAAATTGTACTGGGACACTCTGTATATCTTTATCAACACACCTAGGGGTGTAAAATAATTGCTTCCCCTTCGAATGTATTGACCTGAAATGGATTCCTCATTGTAATATCGCAGTATTTTTAACTAAGGCTAAATTATTGTATGTAGAGTGCTTAAGGACAAAGCCAAATGAATTATTGTTGTAAGAATGAAAAATAATAATTTGTTATTTTTAATACTAATAATTTAGAAAAAGTTAAGGAATAAATAATTATGAAATTGTGCGGTATTTGAGGTCAAAAATCTATTACCGCTCTTTAAAATTGGATAGGCAGAAAATGACTTCCAATGCTAGGGAAAAACTACAGATTCAAGTGATAAATTAAAGACTTTGGTTGGAACTCGGTTTAATATAAATCTATAATTATAGAGAAACGTTGCGGGAATATTATTGAGGCTGACACTAGAGGAGAAAGATAGTTTGTAAATTATTTTTAAAACATCTAAATTACTTAAGGTGAAGGAATAAAGCAACAAGTTATTATTGAACTGTATTGAAAGAAAAATAGGAGAGGTTCAGTGTAATTTAGAGTAGGAATTAACAAAGAAATCAGCTAAAAGATTGACAATATTTTGTTGATTATCAGCCCAGACTGAACCATAAGACATTAATCAGGGTTTAGCATTATTGTCATTGTGATCATTAATAAATTTAAAAAAGTATTTAGGGTTATTTTTAACTGAAGATTGGATCGTATATATACAATTTTACAATTAATTCGAATAGTCCTTTTAAGGATTACTCAAAATTAATGCGATTCTATCGTAAAAATACGATAAAAATAAGCTGATATCATAAATCATTTGTAAGAGTCAGGAGGTAATATAAGCTTGAATAAGAAAAATCATTTCTGACCCTATAACGCAGGTAATAATATTGCTAAATTGTACCCTTGAGAACACCTTACTTGAAGGGTAGAAAAATGCTAAACTGGTCCATAAAGCTCTATAATTAGTCTAATTTAAAGAGCGCATAAAGTATGAAGCAATTTATAAAAATAAATAAGAGCTTATAAAAATGTTGAGTTGAAAATTAAGATTTATTTCGATATACGTAATAACACACCGTCACTTTGAAAGAGTCGGAAACACTTTTCGGTGGCCATTTTTAATAGTTATATTAGTTTAATAGTGGTAGGAATACCTATTACTATTGTTGTTATTATATAATTTGTTCAGTAAAATGTAAACATGCTTAAATGGCTAAATCCTTTTTAAGACCGCTTTTCTATAACATGATAGTTATTAGTTGTTATATCGTACAAAGTGGCGCCATTTAGATTAATATACTTACGTCATAATAACGTAATAAATACGTTATTGAGCTTGTATAACAATTTAATTTCTATATCTTATATTCTAAAATTTTCATTTTCAATATCTATTTTTATTAAAATTATTATTATCATTTTTTTTTTTTTTGCGTGATTCTGGACTATTGCAAAAGTCTAAACATTTTTAAACACGATGTATAATTAAAATTTTTGTAATAATATAATCGATAGGTGGTTAATGATATAAATCATAATAATATTCTTTATTGAGATACCTTAAAAAGTCTGATTTAATAGCGGATGATAAATTATTATTTGTGAACGTATTTTAAGTTGATAAATAAATAAAAAATATTCAAGAACTCTTATTCTGTTGAATAATGTTTTATACATAATATAATACTCAAAAATACCTATGCAACGTATACCATGAAAAATAACTACAAATCAAACGTGGCAGGTAAAAGGAAGCTTTTAAATAGTTAAGATTGTTATAAAGGCGAGAGAATCAAGTGCTTTTAAAGAAACTATTTCTGACTACAGCAACCATTATTCATTGTTCAGACGCTAAGCTGACTGCATTTTAAAGTACGAGCTTTTGAGAGGAAAATTCGTATATCTCTCTTTCTTTGAAAATTTCACAAAGTAAGGTTTAATTTCGGTTTCTTGATTGAAAAACGAAAAATTCACCACTGTGATAACTGCATTATTGAAAACAAACCGTATTCACAATATTTTATTACAGCTTAATCAGTAATAAAAAATATAATTTTGTAGTTAAACATACAAAAAAAAAAAAAAAATTAACTAAATCTGAATCTGATTATAAAACAATATCAATGTGCTATACAATGTATGCTACCACTGTGTACATCAGTGCGATACACGATGCCATTATGGAATACTATTCAACTTTAGTTGGAGAGCTTTTAGGTTAGGAATTCGTATTGAGTGTCTAACAAGAGTTCTATGAAATACAAAATAATATTTTCAATTTTCGCTGAAAGAGAATTCGGCTTGTGAGAATAATTCTAAAAATGTCATGACGATCATGTAGTTTCATTGTTCTAAATAATGTGCACAGAGCATATTATGACATAAATTAATCAAGACTGTCAAAATACATATCCATATATATCAACACGTCCATCGCTATTGCTCAACAGTACATGAGCAGTGATGGATCAAATGAATGAACTAAATACATTGACAATTCCTTAACGGTCATTTATGAAATGAATGTTTTAACTTTTGAACATTTTTTCATATAATGCTACAAAAATGAAATTACCAAATATTAAATTTTTTAAAGACTTTGATAACTATTCATAACCATGATGTTTTTGAATATTCTGTAAAAACCAAATAACCAAATCTTTCGTTTGGAAGTTGGTAGAAGAATGTTGATGACTATTAAATAATTTACCAACTGTTGAACGTTTAGTCCAAAAACATGTTACGATTTATGATATTTTTACATATTACCTTTTAAAAAGGTTAAATACCTGATTCAGTACTAGTTATTACTAAAATTAATTTATACTTTTATCAAACCGTTTTAAAAATATTTTTGTTTTATAGCAGAAAATAATTTTAATTTAAAGAACCAAAAAAAAAGAATTAGTTGGAAATACATCACAGTACTCACGAGTATTCTTCACTCCTCATGTTAAACTTTAAAGAAGCGATAAATCATTTCTTCAATAAATGATTCTGAGCGAAGTTTCAATTTATAAAAAACAATTGTTTTACTTAAAAATTACAATATTTATTAATATTATTTTTTACTCAGCCAGTTTTAAATTTTACAATCAACTGAGAGTAGCAAAAAATAATTTTATCAGAAAAATGTGTTAAGAAAAACAAAAAAAAATTCACACATTAAAAATTGTTATTCATCAAAATATTTTTCATATTATTGTCTATCTATCTTTAAATTTTCAGAAACTTTTGGTAAAAAAACAAAGTTTTAAACAGTTTTATGTCAGATTTTGGGTTAGTTTTTCCTAATTGTCGAAGAAAATATTCTGATTTTCGAAAATGACCTCGTATTAATACGATCTAGATGTAAAGTCTGATTTATAAAGTTGTTGATTTAACTTTTGGACATATATTGCTATAAGAAAACGTGTTCACGTATAAAAAGAAAAAAAACTGTCAAGTACGTAAAACACTAATTTCTTCGCTTCCATCTTGAATCTAAAATAATAGAAATACAAGTTCAAAATAATATGAAAAATGGTGTATTGATAATTTTTACTACTGAAAAACCATTTTAATATTAAATTAATTAAAATAATAAAGCTTTTTATAAAATGTATTGTAAAATATTAAAATATATTCCATTCTAACTTTCGAGATTTAATATAACATTGATTAAAAGGATAGAGAATATATGGTTTGTACATACATTGATAGGTATGAAGAACTGGAGCAACGAACACGATGGCAACTATATAGATATTGAAGATCAACCAGTTGGGAAAATACCAAGAATGATAGACTAAGAAACTTATTGTTGGTTAGACGCGGGAGCATTTAAACGGAACAGAATATTTGCTTAGTTTAAATTATTGTATACGTATTTTGATTACCGCTCCCACCACCGTATCTAGCACACATTATATTATTGCAGTCACCGTCATCGTCGTGATGTTTGTTAATTGAAACGATCAATGCGGGAACCGTACACGTAATGGAACAACAAACAACACGCACACTTTAATACGAATTCCTTACACACTAAATGTTATAGCTACCTATAGATATATAAAGCAAAGATAAGTAAATAAAAGTATAGACAAGAAAGCCTGACATACTTTGCGCCATTGGTATTCTCGGCTCCTCGGGTCAGATACTCTTGGTGAGTGTATTGAATTGTAAGAAACATTTTTCAATAATACAATTCTGAGTAAAGTACGTTCTTAACATAAAGAAAAATAATATATATATAATATATATTATTTATTATTATTATTATATATATTAAATATATATAAAATTAATATAAAAAAAAAAAAAAAAATAGTCGTCAGTTTCAACACACCCATCAAGAGTATCTGACCTGAGGAATAACATCATTCTAAAAATACTAGCTACTTTGCTTCACTCAAAATCTAAAAAAAATATCTAATAAACTCTTAAATTTAGTCGTTTAAAACGTCCTTCCATATAATTATTATATTACATGGGATGTTGTAAAAAGCAAAAACAAAAACTATGTAATAATACTTAGTATACATTAATTTTTTTCTCTCATCTTTTGTGTCTTTGAATGCACTGTTATACGAGCCATAACAATTTGTGACCCTTCTATAAACGACAAAAAATGCCTCTCGTGACCCTCGTGACAAATTATAATGGCCGGTAAACTCTGGCAGCAGTACATAATATGTATTTTACTACGTAATTGAATAGTTTTTTATCGAGACCGGTTTATAGTATGCAATCGATAAATTCACCTATCACCATTATTATCATCTGTGTTTTTCTTTTTAAATTTATTTCACATAATATTCTCCTTCGAGTATTTCATCGCTATGATTCAACTTTTTCAATATTATACTTGTCTTTCTTATTTTAATGTCAAATCGCCATATCTTAGTAAAAAATCCTACATTCATTTACCTGAATCTTATGAATATAACGAAGGAATAGTCTGGATTCTTGTCTCCATAGAATCTAGAAGTCTAGAACTCTAGAACGATAATGAAGGGACCATTAGCGTCACTATAGTGTTCATTTAGGGGTAGAAAATCTTTTCCTGTCACATAATGGAAGTTAAAAACATAAACGTAATCATTTGATGTCTAAACTCCACTTTCTAAAAAATAGTTAGTGCACTTGTAGCTTCCCAAGATTTTTAATAGGTTCGATTCAATTTGCATGTAATTAATAAAATGTAAAGAACTTAGTTTTACAAATTTTTAATTGAAAATAATGAAAATAAAATAAATTACTACTTATCACCTAATTAATTAGTTTTTTAACCAATAAATATAATTTCTAATTATCTATGCATTAAAGTGATGATAATTTTTAAAATAAGATGATTTGTTGGGTAATTTTAGATTCTGAATGAAGTGAAGAAGCTAGTGTTTTTACAATGATGTTTATTTATTTTTTTTTATTTTTTTATTTTTATTTTTTTCTATGTACAACTTTTTGTATAGAAATACTTATCCAAAAGTTTCGATCAATAACTTTTTGAAACCGGATTTGCCTCTAGATTGTACTTTAGAGAGGTCATTTTTTGAATTTCTCAATTCTTCAATTTTTTT
>JAIPRM010007117.1:0-17605 GCA_025469315.1 Stegophylla sp. TES_Ste_2020 | reverse complement strand
TGTTTTTGCGTTTTTTTTTTTTTTTTTTTTTTTTTTTAATTATACACACCTTGCAAGAGTATCCGACCCGAAGAGAGCGAAGAATATCCGTGGTCCGGCTTTTTTGTCTTTGCTTTGCTTTACTTTTTAAACATATTTTAAGGCTATTTTTTTATCAAGTCCCGAGCCGTCCCGATTAGCTCATGACCATTCGTTTCGCGTTTGGGAGCCCCTGCAGACGTCGGTGAAACGGAAGTGTTATTGCTTGCGCCGCGGTCGTGCGCGCCATCGGTGATTTGTGTCTGTGATCTCACGACCTTTTGTACGTAACACAACGGCGTATATATCGCCTCGTGTACGCCGTGTAGTCGTTGTATATTATTATTATTATTATTATGTACGGACATTCCGAGGTATATTGTTGTAGGACTCGCGTAACGGCTGACGAGCCGCCGCCGCCGCAGTTGCTGTTGCTGCTGCTGTGTAATTAAATTGAGATTTATCACGTATTGTACGACGTGGTGTCGGCAAAACTTCGAGAGTGGAACGCGCGTGCGCACGATGTTATTGGGCGCCTTGAATGTGTTATCCCGGTTCACAGATGAACGGATGAAATGCATTCGTAGCTTGCCAAAAGTCAATTTTTGAAGTGCATCCTCATAATTCGTCAATAATCATAATAAATTATGTTTCCCCACAACATATTTTTATGATAAATACGTCTAGTCGCGATAATAATTTCGACTTACATATCCACCACGAATTACATGACTTTGACTGCCTATAATATTGTATAAATTTTAGGGATGGGTTCTCAAACTCTTCGAACCCTCGCGAACACCTCGAACTTAAAGAAGTTCGAACGGTTCGAAGTTCGAGAGAAAAGTCAATTCGAACTCGAACATCTCGAACAGTTCGAATAGTTCTAGTTAAGTGTATGTTAAAATGTTCGAACAGTTTAATAGGTAGGAAAAAAAAAATTCTGAAATTTTTACTTTTACTTGTTTTTAAAATGTTCATTTAAAAGTTTAACAATTGAAACTTAAAAGTATTAAATCATTTAAAACATATAACTTTTAAACATTAACTTAAAATTTTACTATACCATTATATTTTTCTATTTTTCCTTTTCACATTAATTGCGGATAGATTCTTAAATGTTTTAGTTTTTTTAAAGTTCGAAAAAGTTCGAAGGTAGTTTGAATAAAATTCAGATTCAAGTTTGAGTTCAAGTTCGAACAGTTCGAGAAAAAATGGTAGTTCGAGTTCGAAAAAATTAATGTTCGACCCATCCCTAATAAATTTGCTTGATATTTAATTCGATAATAAACAACTTTGAAGTTTATTTTTGAGATTTTATCCCACTGTAATCAACATAATGTTACTATATATTAATTTTGTCATATATTTACTTTATTTAAATATATTTTTGTGTACAAGTTATGTTTATATTTTTTTTTTTTAGAATTTTTAAAAATTATTATTAAGGGTCAGAAATTGTTGCATTTGCATGTTTTTTGTGAGCAATTAGATTTATTGCTAGGTAAGCTACGTTTATTAAAAGTTTATAGTGAATATTTTGTTGTTTTAAGAGCATATTTCTTAATTTTACAACTTTTTAAAGCATATTTGATGATAAAATATGAAATTTGGTTATAAAAAAACAAAATTAATTCATTTTTAGAGTTTTCATTTGATTTTAAATGTATTATTGTGTACTTACTCTGTGTTTCAAATCAATTTTTATGAACTTTAGAAACATAAAAAAATAAGAAATAATGTACTTAGTTTTTCAAAATATAAAAATTTGCTAATGGTTAATAATTTACGATCTTTTAACTTTGAAAATAATTTAAAAAAATATTTAGTGGTTCAATGCAACAATTTTTAAGGTAATAACAAAGTTATACTTAAATAAATTAAATTAAAATACATTTAATTAGGTACGGAACGGGTTCTTTTTTTTTTTCATTTAGGTTTTTCAAATACATATATTATATATATATATATATTATTTAATGGAAAAATTTTAAAAGAAAATTAATTTAATTCATGAAACGTTTTTCAAGCAATTATTTTATTTTGTATATTTATTCCTGGAAATGTAAGTTGATTTTACATTTTTATCATACTCTTTTGAGATTATCTACGAAGCTTCATTAAATCCACCTACTTAAGAGTATTTGGTATGGGAATTGATTAATGACATACTTACTTGTATTTATGAAAATTTTGTTTGATAAAAAAAAAAAAAAAAAATACATATTTTTAGAACATAATTGTAATGTTTTAAGCGCATAAGTGCATGCATATCTAGTACTTTGTAAGAGCATTAAGTTCCGAGCCCTAATTATTATTAATGAAAAATTAATGCATATTACGTATTCAATAGCCTTTAAATTAAATTCAACTAATTTTAACACTATCAGGCCTATTTCAATTTAAAAATAATGTTCTCATATAATTTAAAATGAACCAAAATTTATTTGCATCTATCTGCCCATCTAAATTTGAGAGGCTTTTACATAAAAAAATATTCACAAAGCTCGCACGACAGACTGATCACGGAACTAATTGCTCTATACCTACGATTCGGCCTATTATATTTATTAATAATATTGTTATCGCAAAATTATCACAGCGACTCAGGTACAGGTGATTAATCATAATATTTTATTATACAACGATATTTCCACTGTAAAGTGGAACCAATCTAATATAATTATTGTAATATTGTCGCATACTTTTACAAAAATTAAAATTTATATTACATTAAATTTGTGTTACTCAAACCGTTTACCAATTACACAATCACTGCAAAAATTTGAGTTTAGCGGTCTTATAAACATATAAATTGATTTAAAAATGTAAATACAGCACTCCCCCCTACTGCCCCCTTAATCAACGGTCAAATTAAAAAATTGATACAAAATTTGGATTCATCATTCTTAAAAATGACGGGATTGACGTCTCGCATAATTTTATGTGACACAGTTTAGAGTTAGTTAATTTATGTTAGCTAGGAATGCATTTCATCCCACTGTGAGGTTCCCGATTTTCTGCGCGTACGTGTCTGTTAGTAATATTGTAATCACACAGTCGGACAGTGGTCTGAAATTGAAAAAAAAAATTCTGGACATACTTCATGCGGAAAACTATCCAAAATCGTTGAAAAACGGCTTCAAAACTAATATTATTATTATTATTATTATTTTAATCCAAACTTTTTATGGAAATTTCCATATAGACAGACGACAATATGGAAAATGTTTTTGTAGTAAAAGAAACTTTTGACGATGCGAAAATATAAATTGGAAAATTTGTTTCCAATACTTTTTTTTTTCTCATCAAAACATTTTTCTTTCCTGTTCTCGGTCTATAATGGAATATAAAACTAACCGAGGAAAAAGTAAAGTAAATTTTACTAAAGAAAAAGTCGAGTATAGACAAGAAAGCTGGACATACTTCGCAACTCGGGTCACATACTCTTGGTAGGTGTGTAGAATTAAAAAAAAAAAAGGATAAATTATTTTTTTTCAATAAGATATTTCTGAGTAAAGAAGGTTAATAATATAAAAAACAATAATAGTCATCATTTTCAACGCACTCTCGCCAATAGTATTTGATTCGAAGTGCGAATAATATCCGTAGTGTGAAGTATGTCCGGCTTTATTGTCTATATATTACTTTACTTTACTTTTTTTTTATCTAATAAAAAAAGAAAAGGAAAAATAAATACTAGAAAGATGTTCAAATATATTTTTTCACATTATCAAAATTTTCTTGCGCCAAAATCTTTTTCATATTATGTAATTTCTACCTACGTATTAATCTTCATTGAGTTTGGATCAAAAAATGATGGTTTCCGAATCTTTTTTGTCAAATTTTGGAGTAGTTTTTGTAAAAAAAAAATTTAAAAATTGTGAAATTAAAAAAATGACCTCTCTAAAGTACCAACTAGAGGCAAATCCGGTGTCAAAGAGTTGCTGATCGAGACTTTTGGACAAACATTTCTGTACGAAAAAATGTTTACAAATAAAAAATAATAACAAACATCGTTCTCATTGTAAAAACACTGGATTTTTCACTTAGTTCAGAATTTAAAAAATCATCATCATTGTAAAATCATCCATTTCAGATTTTCCAATATCCAATCATGTGATATCTCGATATTTTATCTAGATAAAAGTTTATTACCCATACATATTATTATCTAGATAGATAAATAAACATAAATCGAATTGACATCTAAGATTTAAATTATGAAAATCTAAACTTTCTTTGATAAATTCCTTAGTGTAATGCTCGTATTTAGGTTCTTATGTATAATAATTTCCCGGCGTCGAATGCGAAACACGAAATACACGTACGACGACACCTGTTCGCAGTGACGTATTCAGTGTTATCGTTTCAGGGGGCGGGGGATGTAGGAATAAAGCAGATTTGAAAATAATCACTGTTTCCACCGAAAATATTCGATTAAAACACACTGTACATTGTGCGACTCGTTCATTATGCTCTGTAAGACCGTATTGAACGAATAATAGCGTTTTAAGTTGTTTTTTTTTTTTTTTGTAATCAGTAAATCGGTTCATTAATGACATGTTTTTCCACTCGTCTCTATCTGTAGCAACTTCTTTCAATTCTTTCTAAGAATTCCTTTACCAATTCTGATATAATCTGCTGTTTTAAGTTTTACGAAACAATATTTCGGTAAGAAAACAAAAAACGCGAATAAACCATTTAATATGGCGTTTACGTATATTCTCTTAGATTATTATTATTATTATTATTATTATTATTATTTTTTGAAAGAACTCACTTCTTTTTTTTCCGATTTTCGTCGCACCGAGATTGACTTCACGACGACCTACAGAGAGTATTATTATTATTATTTTTTTTTTATGTTCTTACCTACTGCGATTACGTATGTCTTGCGGTTTGTCAGTGATTTTTTTCTCTCCGGTGACCCGAGGGAATGAAATCCTCTTCTTACAAGAAAAAAAAAAACTCGGCTGCGGACCAAAGATAACCGCGACCGTTATACCGGTTATATTATTATTATTATTATTATAGTCTTTAAATTTTTCCCACTTCTTTTCTCCTCGTCGTCAAAAGCGGATTTCTCAAATAGCTCGCAGCGAGCAGTCGCCAAAAACCAAGGCTGGACAAGTTACTTGATGTTTTAGATTTTGAACGAAGTAAAGGAGCTAGAGTGCTAGAGTTTTTACAATGATGTTTATTTGCATTTGTTTTTTTTTTCTCTGTGAACACTTTTTTGTATAGATCTACGTGTCCAAAAGTCTCAATCAGTAACTTTTTGAAATCGGGTTTGCTCTATTTGGTTCTATAAAGAGGTCATTTTTTTTTTAATTGCACAATTTTTCATTTTTTTTTTTTTTTTTTTTTTTTTTTTTTGACAAAACTACCCAAAATTTTACAAAAAAAGACTTGGAAACCATAATTTTTTGATCCAAACTTTATGAAAATTTAAACATAGATAGACAATAATATAAGAAAGATTTTGGCATAAGAAAATTTTGAAAATGTGAAAAAAAATTTCGACATTTTTCTAACACTTTTTTCTCGTTAAATACTTTTTCCTTTTTTTATTAGATTAAAAAAAATAATAATAATAACTTCTGATTTGCTTCATATCGTGAAAACAAATTTAACACGTTAAGTTAGGAGTTACTTTCAAAAAAATAAAAATAATAACTTGTTAAGGTTAAAGGTAACTTAACTTCTAACTTAACTCAGTAACTCGTCATTACACAGCTTTTGTGAAAACAAGTCGAAAATCTGTGAAGAGTATGTCAAAACTCAACGACATCGGGTTTTTATGTGTACAAAAATCACCCCCCCCCCGCGCGTCATCATCGGCTTTGATTTTCAACGTACGATCGCGGCATTCTTATTATCTTAAGTAAGGCTTGGAATTTAATAAGCAATAAAAACCTACGAAATATGCAAATTTTATCATTGAAACATGAACTGAAAATTTGTCAAATATGCAAAGGTTAAAATATCAATTTTAATTGTAATTATTTGAGACAAAATCTATTCAACGGTATACACAGTTGATTAAATAATAATTTATAGTAAACTGTAAAATAAATGAAAATTATTGTCAAATAATCGCAATAATTGATTGAACGTTAACAATTTTATGTCGTCGGTGAGTTTAATTTTCAAAATAAAGTTATGAATAAAAATCTATTAATTAATTAAATACATATAGTATTTAGTAAATTTTTTAAATGTTACCTCAACACTTAATAGTTGGCACGTAAAGACTTTGGATAAATTTTCAAATGAAAATAAAAGAGTATGAATAAGTTTGTTTCATATTACTTCTTTAATTAGAAAAAAAATATTAACCAAATATAATTTCTTTTCCGCAACATAAGATGCATTACATTTATTACATTTTTGAAAATAGCTCGGATATGCATTAGGTATGATTGAAAATATTCCTAAAATGCGGACGTATACAAAATCAAAATATTTTACATACTCAATTATTAGGCTTGAAGTCAAATTTGTGTCTTACACGGCTATTTTTTGTGAACAAATAATAATAAATATGCAAATTTATGCAATATGATGTCATAACGAGAAAATTTTAATGATAATTTTGAAAAAACGTTAAATTTTCATAGAGATATAAAATTTGCGTAAATTTTTTCTGGTAAATTATACTTATATTTACCGTAAATTTGGTGATTTTTAACATTTTTCGTAACAGAGCCATAAGAGTACCTTGAAAAATATCTTTTCTCTCTTATTATATACATTTAATATAACTAAGGTATTGATTAATCGATTGTTTACACAGTATACACAGTATAGCAGCTACTAGCTCAACTAATGTGTATTTTTAATATGCTTAAAACATAATTGGTTTTCTTTATATGATTAATGTGCATATTTAATAAATATAATTATAATGAGATAATATAATATAATCATAGGTACATTAAAAGGTGTAAATATTTGTACAATAATTAAAATTAAAATACATGAATGAAATCACATTAAAATTAATTATTATAACAAAAAAATTTAAATAAATAAATAATAATATTAATTATAATTTTGTTCTTTCATTTACTCGTTTAAACAAATATCATAATAGAATTAACAACTTAAAAAATATATATATTATGAGATATGATCTTGAACTCAATAATTAATAAAATAATAAAAGAAAAAAACGCTGTTCTTTCATTAAACATAATAATTGACTATTTAAAAAATATTTATCTTGAGATGCTATAAACTCAGATTAACAAAATAACAAAAAGTAAAAATGATTATAAATGCTAAAATATATATTATTTAATTTAAACGAATATAATTAACAACGAATATACAATATCCGTCTGATTTATGGTTAAACTTAATAGTAGGAAATTTGCAACTGACATTATTCACAATTGCATTTTACAAAATACTTGTTCCTTAGTTTGAACTACAAGTTTTATATTAAAAATAATATTATTGTGTTAATAACGCAGACTTTGTAAAAACGTTTAATTTAACGGGTCACTTGGTAATTTGTTTGGATAAAAAAAAAAAAAAAAATTGGTAAATTTGCTTACATCTTAAATTTTTTGTTTAAAAACAGTGTTTGTTTTACACTTTCGTATCAAATATTCGAATCGATATTTTACATTGTTTTAATTCGTATAAATCGTCAAACACGATCTTCAGTTAAAAATTATAATTGTTTATGAATAATAATTAAGTCTCTACGTCGTACACGCTGCTGGTATTGTAATTATTATTATTGTTCATATGGTTTTTTAGATTCCGAGCGACAGCGACGACAGAATTCATTAGTTTTACATAAAATTACACACTTAGACGCATATAAAAATAGAAAAAAATAATTGGTTCAATCGATCATTATGAAACTTGGTACATAGATGAATTTATGAAAATATTTCATGAACGAATAATTAAAAATTTTACAAGGTTTTTATGGAAAAAAATCAGAAAAAGTACAGAAAAATTACTATAAATTTAATATTATATACTATAAATAAAAATAAATATTTATTACTTTGTTACTAATGAAAATTATTGGACATTTGAAAAAATCTAGTGAATTTTATTCGATGTATCTATTATTGAAAGTTAATTCTATAAATAGCTGAAAACCCAGGGATTCCCATTAAAAGACCAAAATGCCAATCGCACTAATTACTGAGAGGTTGACGATTTATTAATTTATAAAAATAGATTTTTACTGCATTTTTCATTTTCATTAAGACATTTATTACCTCATACATGTACACAAACGCACGCACACAAATATCGGATACCCAACATTATTAAATAACATTTTGTTAAATATATCCTTATCGCCAATTCTTATTATTATGCAGTATTTAAAGATTTCGCTCAGAATCGTTTTATTGAAGAAATGATTTATCGTTTCTTTAAAATTTAACACACCCACCAAGAGCTTTACACCCGAGGTGCGAAGAATATCTGGTCTATTTATTTATTTTTTCTTCAAACGACCCGAACATTTTTTACGATAAGAACGATTTTTATTTTTTAATTTTTAATTATACCGGCACCGGCGGCGGCGGTGGGTTTTAATTAAAAATTCCATTTCGAATACCTTCGAAAAGGATAAGTGGAATTTTATTTCACCGCAATATATTCGATATTTCGATATTACAATCGCGCGATTAAGCTAAAATAAAAGACATTTTTTACAGAGTGAAAATGTGACGCGGAATTTATTATTAATTTTACCCCTCTGAAAGAATAATGTCCCTACGTCGATTGATTCCGGGTGAAATAATTATAAGTTATCGACTCGAGTAATATACGTAGGCTATGAAAATATTAATAATTAATAATTATAATAATAATAATAATAAATGCATATTAGAAGAAAACAGAAATAAAACGAGCAATTAAAAACCGCAAGGATTTTGCCTCGTTATATTATAAAATACCATTAGCGTCGTCGTAGGAAGTCATAAATCTGTTTTTTATTTTTATTATTTAAAAAAAAAGAGATTGGAACGGCAAAAGACCTTGGCAAATGGTTAGTAGATCAAAAATTCATTTTTTTCTTTTTTTCATTGTTTCAAGTCATGACTACATATCCTTTTTTGAGTTCAACAATGATATTTTAATATTCAACGCTTGGCAAGTCCCTAATATTTTTTCCAACCGATTAATTTTATGTAATTTTAACATCAAAACTTGTTGGACATATGCTGATTTCTGTAGTTTTCAAAATCAAAAATCTCTTTTAAGTCAGAAATCAATGGAGGAAAATTAAAACATCAATTAATAAAAAAGTTAGTTGTCAGTTAATTTATTTATTTTCGTATATATTAATATAATTTACATAAATTAAAAAAGTAAAGTAAATTATAGACAAGAAAGCCGGACATACTTCGCACCACGGATATTCTTTGCTCTTCGGGTCAGATACTCTTGGAGGGTTAGTAGAATTTTAAAGAAACGATAAATCATTCCTTCAATAATACGATTCTGAACGAAAGCAGTTAATAATATAAAGAACAATAATAGTCGTCATTTTCAACACACTCACCAAGAGTATCTGACCCGAAGAGTGAATAGTATCTGTATGTCTGGCTTTCTTGTCTATACTTTACTTTACTTTACTACTTTTTATCTAATTAAGAAAGAAAAAATAAATAAATGAGAAAAAGAAGTGTCCAATATTATTTTTCAAAATTTTCTTGCACCAAAATATTTCTCATATTTTTGTTTACATATTTTTAAATTTTTATAAATTTTGAATCAAAAAATTATGGTTTTCAATTATGGTTTTGGGTAGTTTTTTTCAAAAAACAAACATTGAAGAATTGAGAAATTCAAAAAATGACCTCTTTAAAATATCAACTTAAGGCAAATTCGGTTTCAAAAAGTTACTGATCGAAACTTTTGGACAAGTATATCTAAACAAAAAAGTGTTTACAGAAAAAAAGAATAAAAAAATAAACATAATTGTAAAAACACTAGCTTTTTCACTTCGTTCAGAATCTAAAATCCTTTTGTTCACGCGTAAAGTGTTAATATCACTACAATAATATTTGTTTAATTAAATCCGTTGTTAACGATTGATAACTTTGAATAAAATATATTGTATTTATATTGAGAAAGTGATCTATAAAGTAGCTAACGAGTTACTTTTTGATTCTAGTGCGTTCGATTAGATCAATTCAATAATTGAATTGATTTATTCACTTGAATCAGAAAATTGTAATGAATTAAAACTAATTGGTTAATAGTTATAAATTAATATGCTATAATAAGAATAATTTATTACTCAAATTCGATTTAGAACGTATAATATAATATTATTCAAGCTATAATCAAGCAAATTAAAGTTAAATGTTATTTATTGTTAATGAAATTTTTAAGTATTCTATTCAAAAATCAAATATAATATTACTTGATTTTTCAATAAACATTGTTATGCATTTAATGTATCCCGTGGGAAATAAATCAATAATTACTAACTGTTAATTAATAAAAACTAATGAGTAAAAAATAATAAGAAGAGTTGAGATTTTATAGAATTCTAAGTAGTTGCATAAATATCACTAAAATATTAAATATACAATAAAAACAACAAAATTAATATAATTGAGAGAAATGTAAATGTTGAAAAATTATTAGCTTATTACTAGTGATGAACCATTTACAAATTATTATAAATAATTAAAACCCATTTTAATCAGCAATCAAAAATTGTACAGAATTCAAATTTGATTTCCATTAATGAAAAAAAATACTCTATTTTATTTATATATAACTCTAAATTTAATGAACATAAATATATTCAAAAAATTTCACTCACTTTTTTTTTAAGAATCTTTAAACGAGTATATCTTTGAAAATAACGAATTCGCGGATTTAGTACAGAAGACTTTTTTCGTAGGAAATTAAATTTTCTACAAAACGATATTAAAACAGAAATTTAATTTTGCCAATAATTTGTGTTTATATGCAAACAAATAAATTGTTTACCCAGTGTTAATTAAATGGATTTTTGCCGACGGATTCGTTCTAGAAAGCTGAAATTTCGGGAGAATATTTTTTCGGTCCTTTGTTAAAATATTAGTTTGCAGCATAAAAACAAAAAAAAAAAAAAACACCTCAATATTATACAGATGTAAGTACAAAATATCAAAATTTACGGAGAAAATAATTTTTATTACATTTCTTACAAAAATTTTTTTTTTTTTTTTGTACATCTGTACATCCGTAGAGAGAAATTAATATTTGACGAAACCATTAAAACTCTGCATATGGATTGAAATAAATTGAAATATAAATACAGGAGAGTTAAGGAATAAATTCCGTTGACCCTGTGCGGGAGAAAAAGCAGTCGCGTATGAAAAAATCGAAGACTACCCCGTCGAAATGGAAATCGCGTAGATATAACCTCGCGCCAGCACTTTTCCGTGTTTGATCATCGTTTCCGGTCAAAAGTCTTCAGACGAAATAATAATAAAAATAATAATAATAATAAGAGGTACCAACGCACGAACGTATTGTGTGGAATAAATGAAATTCGGGCGGCGCGTCCGAACAATAATAATATTATTGTCTCGTTAAAACGTTTCGTATGCGTTTTTTTCCCCCTCCCCCATTTATATTCAAAATCATACGCCACTCCAGTTATAGCGATCATTACGCACGAATAATATTAATAATAATAACGATAATAACAATGGCGCAGATTTACAATTATTATTGCTGCTGTTGCATACCGTTTCCGAGTGGTTTTTCTTCCTCGTTAACATAACGAAATATTATTATTTGTATTATATTATAAATTATTATTTTTAAGGAAAATTATTGTTGTTATTAGTTGTATGTGTATTGATATTATTATTACTATTATCGATAGTAATTATTATTGAAAGACGAGGGGAGGAGACGGTGGGAGTATACTCGAAAAAAGATTCGCTTATTGAAATTAGGTCAGATAACGTCGAACCACGTTCGCGGCCAAAATCGAAAACCGACGCTGTGAAAAAAATAAAAAACAATATTATTTTTATCGTATTAATGACTTTGACTTATAAATGAACGATTTACTTTTGAAACGTTAAAACGAGAAAATCAACACTGAAGTGATTTTTCGCCCCGATTAAATATACGTAATAACCACAAAATAGGTGTCATAAACCATAACACCATTTATAAATGAAACGGGCTTGATTAATATTTCAAAATGTAAATTTATAACTTTCCACCGAACTAAAAAAAAACAAAAAAAAAAACGTTATTTTCCAATATTCTATTTCCTACTCAAAAATATTGTTTCAAATACTAAATATTTAAGTATAAAATTTGATTCAAATTATATTTTAACTCTCAATACTCATGTGTCAAATATAATTAATAAAGCGTCAAAGCAATTATAGGCTTTATAAGACGTCCCTGTAATAATTATACTAACACTACAGTATCATTATATTGCTCACTAGTTAGGCCATATCTAGAATATAATTCAACCTTTTGGTCTCCGCTAAGTCTAGTTAGAAACACGCAGGAAAAAACTTGATCCAATTTTTCTATATAAATCAATCAATAATTTGATTGGTAGCCCTGAGTTGATAGAAATTATTGATTTTAAGTACTTATTTGTAATTTAAGAAATTGTGATATGTTTTATTTTCGTTCGTATGACAAACCCACCAATAAATCAAATAATGAAACTAGGTAATTTGTATTGTATAAATATAATAACAAATGTATTGTGTAATATATTTTATAAAAAAAATATAAATTTAGTGGTGAAGTAATAATTAAGTTTTTGTATGTATATGAGATTTTTACATAGATTGTTTGCGATTGGACTTCGGTCCACATGAAATAAATAAATAAACGATGTTACTGCTATTGGTTTTGAGTATAAAATATACCGCGTGAAAACTGAAAACTTTTAAACATTCTCACAAGTATTAAACCTTTTTTCGCCGGAAAATACTAAACAATTCAACAGTATAATAATTTAACTCGAATAATCCGTGTATACCCCCAATCAGTGGTGTAGTTAGGGGGGGCGAGAGGGGGAAATCGCCCCGGGCATCAAATTTCGAAGGGCATCATTTTTTTATTTGCATAAGTGTTAATAATAATAATGTTACATAATACGTCATTCGTGCTTCTTGCCTAAATTAATAATATAAATAATACTCAACTAAATACGAGGAATTTCGGAAATAAAAATTGGTTATTTATAAAACACGATAGCGGTTGTAGTTGTAGCGATGAATGTATGTGTTGACTATACTGTACACATCAGCAGTGGTGTAGTGGAGGGTATACGCGGTTATACGGTGTATACCCAAAACGTAAGAATTATGAAATGCGTATAGGAAAAAAAAATAAAACAAATACGTGGATATACGATCACATTCTCTTTTAAAATAAAATAAAATTTTCGGTTTAGTAGGTTTGAGGTAGGGGCGCCATATTGGGGGGAGCATAGAGTGTATTTACACCACCTTGATTTTAAACGACTTCTCAATGACCTAAAAACGAAAATAACAATCTATCTAACGATGTAGAAAAAAAAAAAATTAATGAAGTTTATCATTATGAACTTTTACCTATTCAAAAATGGCTTTATTCCTGGAAATAATATTTCGGGTAGATAAATTTGTAGTTTTGTACGTACATTTTTTATATACAATGTACTACTTTTTTCTTTGTGGATAACCAACTATATAATTTTTTAATAAAATTGTCCAGAATAACAAACTAAAGCACTACCTACTTAGAATCGTCTTACTGAATGTGATTTATCGTTTCTTTAAAAAGCGATACATCCATTAAGATTATCCCCTAGTCAGAATTTTTTTCATTATTTTTATCAAAATGAAAGGTACTTATTATTTTTAATTTAATTTTAAATACAACATTTTTAGGTGTTAGGTATTTATGGTACCTAGTATTGAATATTTGAAAATGGTTTTACTAAAATTTGGCACCCCCTTGAAAAAAACTGAAATGACACCCCTGGTTTGGAGAATCTGCTTGTTAGACTTTGAAACTTTGTTATCATTTTTTGAACAACTGCCTATTGGAAATGATGGATATTTTATATCTTTAGTAGGTAGAAATAGGGTTTAATACGAGAAAACTGATAAAAAAAATGGGTAAAATCTAAATTCTGTAACAATATATGTCATATAAATAATATTGTTCATTGATATATTGGAGGTTGAACTCCCCCCCCCACTTTCTACGTATTTACAAATCGAGGTGTATATCCAAAACAATATTTACGACTACACCACTACACATCAGGAGTTATTCTATGGGAAATTCAGAGATACCCGTCAGCTATCAGTCGTCAACAAAACCTATTTTTACTTTGATGGCGCGCGGCGTATATGTACTAACTAAGATAATCTATTAATTATGCTGCATTTGCTCCGACTTTAATACATCCGTGGTATCGACTATTGTATATATTTTAAATATCATAAAAAAAAAGTAAATAAATGTTTAAATTTAGGGAGCAACAAATTATATGTACCCAGGGCATCAAATCTCTAAATACGCCACTGCCCCCAATCTAAGGGTTGATATTTTTCTAGTCCAAAATAAACATTGTGTTTTTTAAGTAAAATAATAATCGTCTTGCACAAAAACTGAAGCTCCGCTTGGAATCGTTTTATCGGAGAAATGATTTATCGTTACTTTAATATTCAATACAACAACCGAGTCCCACCCGAAGAGTGAAGAATACCTATGGTGCGAACTGCGAACTATGTCCAACCTTTTATTTGTAGTCGTTTCTTTGCTGGAATCTAGATTACGATTTAATTTTTATAAAACAGTAGTTTGTTCTTCACGAAAAAAAACTCAATTTGTAGCTATGCAATATTATAGTTAATAATATTTATTATATTCGTGTATTTCATTTTACTGCGTCTAGTGTACCCGGTACCTGTTTAAAAGTGAGGGAATATTCGGAGGGGATTCTGGAAATTAATAATAAATTCTCGAATAATTGGAATATTTACTATTAGTTAAAATTCATAGAAAACATTCTCAGCCGTGCAATTCAATTTTTCAATTGCAATTAATATTAAATTATGTTTTTCTTATTTATTATTTTATGTTTCCCTTTGGCAGAACACGAGAAAAATGGATGTTGAAGAGAAGGTTCTATGGAACTATTTATATTTGCGGGTAAAATGTTCATATAGAAAAATAACTATATAATAAACAGATCACTTCGATCAGAATCTAAAAACGTAACACAATATTTATTGATCTCTTTTATTATTAAGTAAATAATCAAATATTTAAAAAAATAATTCTATTATTGATTCATTCATCAAATACACACTTCAGATCTTTAACAAGAAATTATTTTAGTGCCTAATGGCTAATTGAAAACACTTTTTACGTATATAATACAAAAAATATTTAAACTAAATTTAATTTTAGATTATGCAATCGTGTGTTGTGTGCATACAATCGAACTTAACAGAGCGGCCAATTAATACAGTAAAACCAAATTTAGGAAGGAAAAAAAAGTTGTGAAAATATTCCCGATAAATTCCCGAGTTTATATTTCATTCTTTCGGGAGTATTCCCATGTTACATCACTATAACGTCCAAAACCAGCTAATGATAACAGGAAAACCGGAAATACCGTTCGCAGAAATGATAAAGCACACGCGGGAAGGGTATTTTTCATTAAACTTTACAACTCGTAAATTTCATTTCTTGTTTTTAGACTTGATTTGCGTCCGGTGGTAGAGTTCACACGATTTTTTCATCCCATCCAGTGTTGGGAAATATCTAGATAAATTTATCTAGATAAAAATGTATTATCTTTTATCCTTTCTAGATAATTTTGAGCTCAGTTATATTTATCTACATCTAGATAAAATTTTAGTTATCTATATTATAGATATAATATTATCTATATTATTATAGACACCTACCTAAATAGTTTTAAAGACAAAAAAATTGAATGTTGAAAATATCACCGAGAAAAAAAAATGATAAATTATTTTATTAAAAAAATAATTAACTTGAACAAATTTTTTTTATCTGATATTCAAAAACACTATTTTATTTACATTTATCTATATACCACATACTTTTAGATTCTAAACGAAGTGAAAAAGTGTTTTTACAATGATGTTTATTTATTTTTCTGTGAATACTTTTTTGCATAGATATACTTGTCCAAAAGTTTCGATCAGTAACATTTTGAAACCGGATTTGTCTCTACTTGGTATTTTAAAGTGGTCATTTTTTGAATTTCTCAGTTCAATTTATTTATTTTTTAGCAAGGCTATCCATGTATTAACACCTAGAAGGTACAGATTAAATGATAAGACTTTTGATATGATTTTATGTTGTAGATTCAAGTTTGAAATGGCTTAATATCGCTTAATAATAATTTAATATAGTTACTTTTGAAGGTTTAAACATGAATGTTTAACCGTCCCCTGCAACGGCTCCGTTTCACGCGTCCCTCGAGATAATTTACCACCCCCTCGCTTAAGCCTACACTTCATTATTATTGTTGTTGCTGTTGTTGTTATTATTGACAACAACATACCTTACACTATCGGCTAGTGATGGACACTGTCGAGTGAAAACTATCGAACAATCGATAGTTGGGAACTGTCTATTAATTCGATTGTTTTCCAAAATTATCGGATAAAAATTACTGCTAACGAACTATCGTTTATATCGGAATTATCGAGTAAAACTATTGATTTTTTTTTTTTTTAGAAATTTTAGTAATGGACAATCGCTTACATCGAAACTGTCTAGTGGAAATATCGATTGCTTTTTAAATCGTTTATTAACAGTATTAAGACTAATAAAATAAAACATCGGTATATTGGAATATATTATAGATAATATAAATATTCTCTTAGTTATTTGCTTATTTATCATTTTTTTTTTTTTTTTTTTTTGTAAAACCGCTATAGCTTTTCCACTCCACATAAAATCTAAAATTAAATTTAGCAATTTCAATAATTTTGTTCAATTATTGAAAATTTGTGGAATAATGGTATGCGCTATAATTAATAGATTTAATAATCGCCCTAATCACCCCTCCCTGGATCAGCCCTTGATCTGCAGAGTTAAAAAAAAAAAAATGCAAAATGTAAAATGCATCAACTTTCTAGCTCTAGTTGTTACCCACTTTCCACGACACACTATAATAATAATATGCGCGTTATAAACAATGTCGGGGGCGGAGTGGCCCACCAGGAAACCGGGACAATGCCCGGTGGCCTGGCTTGCTTTATGAGAAGTGGCCTGACTGCTGAAAATTAATTACGTTGTGATTTGTTATAGTATTAATTTACATTTAGGCAGAGTGTAGACATAATGAAAACAAACTTCTTGTCTGAATAACAAATATAAAAACTAAATAAAATTGCAGAGGAGCTCCGCCTCCTCAGAGGCGTCATTTCATTTATTTTTTTAATGCGTATCATGTGTTAGTGCAGGCCACAAACCCTATCTAAAATAATTATCACGGCAAAATAAAATAATCTACGTAGGTACTTTGTTTTTTACAATAAATAAACCATAAAATAATTAACAAGGTAAAAATATA